>OU898284.1:78074513-78101484 GCA_918026665.1 Diabrotica balteata
GATTGACCGGGAGGAGATAATATCGACCCTCCCAACGAAAACTGTCGTAACTCATTTTTTTCAATTTTGAGTTATTACCATAATCAGATTTCATGATATCGAAATTTATTCCAGAGAATACTATAATAACTCAAATCGTAATATAGACAACACAATATACATTAATGCAAATGTAGTATCTCAATGCTATCTGTACTTTACCGCGAAGAAAGTAGTATTATGGAGTTACTATAGTGTACGCTGTAAATTTGTGAGAAGAGACCGAGATCCGGCTATACGTTTCAAGCGAATAAAATTATAAATTATGCTAAATGTCGTTGCACATTGGATGAAGTACCTACTAAAGAGAGCCTTGTTTAATGTTATAATAATTTATAATAATGTTGCAGATAACTAAATTTGGGATTACTTGTTAATAATAATACACAAATACCATCAGGTAAGTTGCTGCCATTATTGAATATCTGTTTAAAATATAATGTATTTGTTAATGTTAATAATGCTATGTTCTACATAGCATGGACAGTAAAAAAGTTAATTTCAAAGGAACAATCCAGGTATTTAATCATTTAAACGTTTCTTTTTTTTTCATTTAAATTTCTTTATTTTTTTTTTGTTTTAGATAACGAAAATGAAAGTAACGACAACAATCATACCGTTGACATTGATGCCAACATATTTAGTTCTAATTATTCCGATGATGATCCAAACTATGTTCCCTCAGAATCAAACAAATTTGCGAGACAATGTTCTTGAATACGCTTGGGATTTCTGAAACTTTTGTTAGCACTGCATTGAAAACAATTAATGAAGCTGGTACCATAGAAACAGATAAGAGAGGAAAACATAATACTAGACCGCACAAGATCCCGGATAGTGTCAAAGAAAACATTGTAGAACACATAAAATTATTTCTACTTATACCTTCTCATTATACAAGGACAAACTTAAAACGCATGCACTTAGAAGAGAGCTTAAACATATCTCTAATGCACCGAATATACGTGGAATATGCCAAACTCAAAAAATGGGATGCGTCGCTACAATTAGGCAATACAGTGATACTTTAATCTCATAATTCAATATTGCATTTTTCAAGCCTAAAAAAGATCAGTGTTCAGTATGCAGTGCGTATAACAATACAGATCCAGAGAAAAGAACTCAATTAATGGAAGAAAATTACACTAGCCATGTTTTAAACAAAGAATCTGTTAGAAATCTGAAAGATGCTAATTAGGAATTGTCAAAAAGTGATAAATTGTTTTTAACAATATGTTTCGATTTGAAAAAAGTATTAGTAACGCCCAAGTCAGAGGTAAGTAAGTTTTATTATAAGAGTAAGCTTGCAACTTATAATTTTACTATTTACGACTTGGCAATAATCAAAGATATTGCTACGTATGGCATGAACAAATATCAAAAAGGGGCCGAATGAAATTGCAAGCTGTTTATGGCATTTTTTAAAAGATGCAAAACAAGATGGCATTCGGAAAGTAGTGTTAAAACTCCGACAATTGCGGAGGGCAAAAACGAAAACGTTTTATTTTTTCGATGTTTGCTCATGCATCAGTTACTTTGGATCTGGAAATATCACACCGTTTTCTTAAGATTGATCATACCCAGAACGAAAATGACAGCATGCAAGCTGTCATAGAAGTTACAAATAAACGATATTCGAATATTTATACTCCTGACCAGTGGATTATCCTCATAAAAATGGCAAAAGTTACTCCTCTACAGTACAGAGTGAAAGAAATGTCGCAAGAAGACTGTTTTAGTTTTAAACCAATGGTTCAGAAACAGAACTGGAAGAGCACTAACACTGCTGAGGTGGTAAAGATAAGCAACATTAGCGAAAATCACTTCGAACCGAAGAATCTTTATAAAGTGTATTTTACCTACAGTTTTTCAGAAAATTAAAAAGGACTCGACATCGCAACATCAAAAATTACGTAAACCCCAAGAATATAAACTACCACGTTTATACCAAGGCCTTTTACCAATTGACAGTAAAAAATTAAATGGTCTATTAAGTTTATGTAAAGTCAATTTGATACCAGCAATGTACCATGGGATTTATAACTCCTTGCGGCCTGCTAGTGAAAATATTCTACCAGAGTGCTCTACAGATCAAGAAACAGGTTCCGAATCTGAACAATAGCAGTGTATTATACTGAGCAATTAGTCGTTAATTATTATTATAATTAGTGTCATAATGCCATTATAAACAAGTTGCTCAAAATAAAATATTTGTTAATTTTATTTGTTTTATTATTGTAGTATGTTTTTATAACTGAAATTTTTGTCACCGAAGACTATAGTAACTCATTCAAAATCCAAAATCGAATAACCGTATGAAATTTATATTTGTTTACAATAATTCTAATTGCACAAATAATTACTGAGTGAAAAAAAGAAAAACGTAGTAGTGATAATTAAAAAATTACAGAACGTCACTTTTCACAATTATTTTTAAACGCAATTATCTCGGAATGAGCAATCTTGAGTTACGACAGTTTTCGTTGGGAGGGTCGATATGTTGGAGAAGAAATTATCTAAGATCCATACGAAAATTTCGGGCTGAAGGAAGGCCAATCTTCTACCAGGATGAATCGTGGGTAAACTCACGTCATACTCTAAAAAAAGTTTGGTCAGATAAAAATATATTAAGCTCCAGGCAAGCCTTTATGGAAGGTTGGTCTACTGGTACCTCCCCACCTTCTGGTAAAGGCAGTAGATTAATAATTTCTCACATTGGCAGTGAAAAAGGATTTGTTAAGCATGGTTTGTTGGAATTTCAGTCCAAAAGCACAAAAGACTATCACGAGGAGATGACAGCTGATGTTTTCGAAGAGTATTTTGTGCAGATGATTGAACACATACCACCAAATTCAATTATAGTATTAGATAATGCACCTTATCATTCACGACTAGTAGAAAGACTTCCAACGACTGCGTGGAAAAAACAGGATATTCTTGACTGGCTGCGGAATAAGTACCTGCCTTACGAAGATGGAATGGTAAAAGCAGAACTTTTAAAAATTGCCCGGCAACACAAATCCAAGTTCAAGAAATACGTAGTTGACAAAATGGCGGAAAGGAGAAACATCACAGTCCTTAGACTTCCACCCTACCACTGCGAAATAAATCCAATTGAACTCATTTGGGCACAAATGAAAAGTTATGTGGCTAGAAAAAATACGTCATATAAAATACAAGCTGTACGTGAAATTGTTATACGAGTCTTTACAACACATTACAGAACAAAACTGGAAAGATACAGTAAGACATGTAATAGAAGAAGAACAAAAAATGTGGGATCTTGATAACATAATTGATGCGACCGTAGAGACACAACCGCTAATTATTAACCCTCAAGACGACTCGGATTCCGAAGTTGATCCTATTTATTTTGAGTTTGAATAGTTTTCTAATCGTAATTATATAAGGTAAGTGATAGTAGTTGTAATCGTAAGGTATTAACGGGGAAAGGCGCAAAACGTCGCCTGTCAAAATGTTCAATGTGTTTTAAATGTATCGATTTTTTTTCAAATCCTGAGAAAACTAAAAAGCCTTTTTGGAAAAATTTAAAGGCAGAATAAAATATTTATTAGAATAAATAAAAAGTTTCTTTTGCATGCAATATTTTCAATTAAAAATTATACTATATTATCTCTTTTATTTTCACCCCTGTTGCATAACATAATAAAATAAACATTGTAGAAGTTTTCAAGGACTTTCTGTAATATACATCAGTATACACATATATAATACCCTCAGTAATAATGTAATCTTTCATTCTGCTTTTAAATTTTTCAAAAATATTTATTAGTTTTCTCCGAATTCGAAAATAATGGATACATTTAAAACACATTTGGTGCCTTTCCCCCTTTCCCCTTAATTAAATAAATGTATCTTTTACAAATGGCAAAAAACTTTATTTTTGAATAAAATATTTTATTTTATTATAAGTTTTATTAAAACAAAAATACAATTTAAAAAATATATTTATTTAGTTCAAATAAATGTTTCAATCATATACTCTACGACACTGGTCGGCCAAAATACGTTCCTAATCGGATTATAAGCTTGACCGCTGTATTGTATTCCGGCAGATACAAGGTGGGTTAGTCGAAAACATCTTAAATCGTCAGTTTCAAGTTGGTTTTTACTATTATATCGTATTACCTATCCTCTCTGTATTTCAGTTCTCTAATTAGGATTAAACTTGTAGTGAGCTATCAGCAAATTGTGAACCGGGTATAAGGAGTGGTCTTTTTGTAGTTTTTCCTGCTTGCTATGCGTATACATTTAAATATTTGTGTCTTCTGGAAAACTTCTCTCTGAATACATATTCGTCGGAACTGTTCTAGAATATTGTCTTATGCTATCCAACAATTTTCGTCATTTATAGACAATAGGCTTGGTCTTTTTTATTCAGGGTTATTTTTTCAGATGGACTCTTTATTAATTCTTAAGAAAACAGTTCGTGTATATATGAGTAAATATTGCAACAGACCTTCTTCAACGAAGCACATGAAGCAGCATTTAACATGTAGGGTTTGTGGTCGAACATACAAAACGGTTCTCGGTCGTCTAAATCATAAATGTAAAATAAAATAGCAAGTGCGTGTTTCCTGTATTTTCAATTTAAAGTCTGTTATGTATGTACACCACATGGTTTTTTTATTGTTTTTCATCGGAAGATATATTCAAGGTTAGTAGTGTTTATGCCGATAATCAGTATGATTTTTTCGTGTTTACAAACACAACAGCTTTTGTAGATAAGGTGGACAGCCGACCTGCGGTTACGCCCGTAAGATGATAAACAGCTGTGTTTTAATAATAGTATCACACAATACATTTTAATTATTGGATGATCTACCTGTGTAGCACGTAGAATATTTTACCAGTCTTTTAGAAAAAACTTGCGGAGGAGGAATTGTAAATAAAATACCAATTTTCATATAATAAATTTTAAAATCATATAGAAAATGCAAAAAATCAATCTTCCAACGGTTGTTCAATAATATCTAGATGGCGCAATTCGTCTACTAATAATTCTGCGTCTCTTCCATTTAAGGCATTGGCTTTTGAAATAATTTTAAGGCCTTCTACAAGCATGTTTGGATCATTATCTTCGTTATAGAGGGTCCATATTCTATTTAATTCCTCGTACAGCTGTTCACTTTCTGTGCTAGTTTTTGACTTGTCAACAGGTGTGGTGCTTTCCAAATGTTTTTTTCTTTTTGCTTTGACGTTTAAAGCTTCATTTTTGGTCTTTAGCTGCCCCACCGGTGTGTGTTTTATTTGTGCTTCACCATTCGTCCGCAAATGTTTTGAAGATAGCTTTCTTTCTTCTTTAACATACAGGGGTTTGATGATTTTTTAAAATTTTTCTGGGAACGCTTGATGTCTCAAATATCCTCGAGAATCTCGATGAATACCTGTGACTTCTAATATTTTTTTATAGTTAATGCAATCGTTTGGTGTAAAGTCATGCGGTTTTTTGTAGAATAGCAAATTATATAAGCCAGGCTGTGTACTGGTTATCGTTAAGCATTATATTTTTAGGAGTAAATTTTATTTCCATATTGTTCAATACCCATTTATCAGTTGTCCAAACATACTGCGGCCCGTAAGCTCTATAGATATCCGCTAAATGTTGCCAATATTTTTGAAGGTGATCGCTGTCCGACGTATTGTTTTGATGTTCGCAGGCGTCTTCATGCTTCTCCGATTGATGTGTAGTTTTAGGATAATTGTTGATTTCTGTAAGAGGTGTTAAAATTGTTTCGAGCTGTTGTTGCTGACCACTCTGCATTCTTTTTAGAGCTTGGTACTTTTTTCTAATAATTTTAGCAAGCTGCTTAAGGCTGTTTTCGCAGTTATAGCATACTGCGATTTGAAGTGGGCGTATCACTTACTTTTCTACACTGCTATGTCAGACCCTACGTGACTTCCTAATAGTTTGGATGTTTATTCAGTGGCGCCGGCCCACGGGTTGTTTAAAATAAATGCATTATTCTCCATTCAAATTAGTTTTGTCGGAATACTTTTTTTTAGATTAATTATCGTAGATAATGTTTTAAAAAGAATTAATCACATTTTTAATTTATATGTCTTAGCTAAACATAGTATTAAATAAAAATTTGTGAAACGTGACTGCACAAAACACCATGGTGTTTATTTATAATAAATTTAAATTTTGTTATATTAATATTAATATATAATTAATATTTTGTTAATATTTGTTAGAGAAAACTGATATTAGCGTAGTAAAAATTAAACAAAAAATATTTTTATTTATCTATAAAAAATTGGTACCTGCGAAACCATCATAATAGTAAATGTATTTATCTGGCAAGTATTTCGAGGCGACGCACTGCGAGGAAAATGTTCTCTGAATGGAATATACATTATTTTAATATATTTATAGGTTGCAGTTACATAAGAAAAGTATCCAATTAATGAATAAAACACAAATCGTGGATAGTTATTTCATCATATCAGTGGCATTACAGCTCGTCATGAGCCAAAGGCTTCTTCAGAACATTCTTCCATTCGCCCCTGCCTCTGGCAACTTTCTCCATGCTTTAACTCCGATGGATTTTAGATCATCCTCTATGTTATCTTGATACCTAAGTTTTGGTCTTCCTCTGGATCGTCTTCCCACTGGTCCTCTTCGGTCGAAAATTTTTCTGATCGTTTCATCTTCATCTCGCCTAATTACATGTCCTATCCATCAAAGGCGTACTAATTTAATAAATTTTACAACGTCAGGTACTACACCTGAAGAAGCATCGTAGTTTACTTTATACGATCTTTTTGACCAAGCACCATCAGCTATAACGGTTATTAACCCATTCGTCGG
The DNA here is from genome assembly GCA_918026665.1 of Diabrotica balteata. NCBI lineage: Eukaryota > Metazoa > Arthropoda > Insecta > Coleoptera > Chrysomelidae > Diabrotica > Diabrotica balteata. The sequence continues at coordinate 78,081,388 of OU898284.1, forward strand.
AATCTACTTCACCAATTTCTTTGGCTAAAGCTAATTCCTCCCGTCCAGCCTCTTCTAAGGAATCACAAAGTGTTTGGCCGATGATATCTGCAACTGTTTCCGTATGTTTTGCATACTGCCTGTAGGAAATCACAGGTATATTTAATGCAGTGTGCTGCTGCTGTATGTCTGAATAACCAGAACCATTCAAGTTCAGTGAATTGTTACCAGAATCCTATGTTGCTATCTCCTTTTCAATATTTCACATTTGACATTAAAAAGTCAATGTACTTATCAATCCGTCCATTTTTTCTTTGATAATCTCCATATTAGAAAAGTTGCATGAAAATGGAGAATGATTATTCAAACCTTGAATTTATATATATATATATATATATATATATATATATATATATATATATATATATATATAAGTTAAATAAAAGCTTTTAAAAATGGTTGTAATATAAATAATAAATACTAAAGCAGTGCAATTGCTCTCCTTTTCCTTGACATTTTTTATCTTGTCTCTTATAACTTTTATATCACTAACCTAATGTAATACTTAAAAATACGCGTAAACTAAAGAACTTTTAACTTATACCACTAAACTAATAATATATTACTTAACATACACGTAAACTAAATAATTTCAATGTTTTCAAAATAAATAAGAATACTGTAAACTGTAAAAACTAAGCAAGTTGATAAAGAAAATACAAGAATGAAAGAACTAAAATGGATTCTAATTCAAGCGAACTAACTTACCGTACCCATAGAGAAATAAAAATAAGACCGTACCGTACGCTCATGAGATTTGACGTCACTAATGCGATAACGATCAAGCTCAGCGACAATGATGAGGAACACGTTTCACTATTAGATTTCAGTATTTTTTAGCAATTTTCTTCAAAGTTTGAATACGCTTTTCTCGATTATTACTGGACACAGAAAGGTGAAAAAAGAATCAACGATTACAGAAAAAAAAACTCTTTCAACTGATGGGCGTGAAAAGTTTGGTTATAATAGAACGTTAAACAGTATAATCCAATTTTTCAACAGAAAATTCAAAAAAATAAAAAAAGTAAAACCATCAGTTTAAAGGCAACATAATTTCGTATATGTCCAAATTTCGAGACATTTCGTCGGTAAATAACAGAGAAAAAATTTTGGTGCACCGATAAAACAGCCTTAATACGTTGTTCTCTGTTCAACATCATGCGACTTAATGCTGATTCTCTAGTTAAGAGCGCTATTTATAGTCGATTACTAGAGGCTGACAATAGGCTGACTACAGGCTTACTTGACGCTGACATGACGCTGACTCGACGCTGACTCAACGCTGACATGACGCTGACTCGACGCTGACTCAACGCTGAGTACACTGACAGGACACTGACTGAATGCTGAGTACAGGATGACTTGTTTCCCACAGGACGACTATAGGTCGTATGTGTTGAAGGGTCAGACTTGATGCTGTGTACTGTATGACTTTGATAGCGCCTGACAACGTCTCTGATGGTATCTCTATCCACTGGCCAGCTGTTTTATTGTCTTTCTGCCTAGCTATTTGTCTTTATCACACAAGGAGGCCAAGAATGTAATGGTTCGCCGACAAGGAGTTTGCAAATATTTCGGTATGAACAGATTGTCTAGTAAAGGCTGAATCTGCCATCATCCTCTTAATCAATAGACTATTTTGTAGGCGTTTTGTAAAATTGTGTCTTTTTTAATTATGACTGCTAAGCTGTTGGAATATCGTTCACTATCTAAACGATTGGCTTCTTATAAAAACTGGCCCATCTCCCTCCCAATAAAACCTATACATTTGAGCATAGCAGGCTTTAGTTACACAGGTCATAATGATAAAGTACGATGTAAATTTTGTGACACATCAGTAAATAAGGCGTTGGCTACAGACATCCCAATGAAAAAACATAAAGCAACATGTTGTTTTAGAAAGATTTTTAGTGAAATAAAAAAATTAGTTTCCTACGAGGAACGGTTAAACACCTTTGCTAAATGGTCCGGCGACGATGCATGTCAGTACGCGAAGGCTGGTTATTTCTTTAATGGGTCAGCTTTGCGATTTGTAGCCATGACAGATGTATCTTCGTACGAAGTAAGATTAAAGACTTTTGAGTCACAACCCCGACGAGATGCTGAAGATTTAGCAAAGGAAGGCTTTTTTTATTCGGGTTTTAAGCACATAGTGCACACAGATATGTGTATATTATTATTGAACGCTGAGGTTCCTGCTAACACTGATAAGTGTTGCAGAATCTGTTTGAACGCTGAACTTCAAATAGTATTTATGCCTTGTAGGCATCTTGTCACATGTACAGACTGTGGCTACATTGTGGATAAATGCGCTATGTGTCGATGCATGATAACCGATCGTCTAAGAATTTTTATGTGAGCACTGCAGAATTTGCGTAAAATTACGTTGTTGTTTCAGATGGTATATGGAATGGTGAAGGTGTACCACTACATGAAATTGTTACTGTGTATAAATTGTGGTGAATATAAAGCATGTATGGGCCAACCCAATACACACAACCTCATTCATTTTCGGTGTCATTTTTGCCGAATGGGTATGGATGGATTAAATCATTTTAAAAAATTTACAAACCGGGGTAATAAACGTACAACAACGACTGCTAAAAAACAACCTATGCGTTAGCACACACTCTCTCTTACCCCTCCAGCATGTCTCCACAGCTACTTTCTACGTCTCTGCTACTCTCTGTACGTCTCTGCAACACTCTCTGTTAGTGACATCTTTCAGCATCGTCCTGCATCTTGTCGACAGTGTTAAAATCTGGTTTTAGCAAAAATCACAAAGAGTTCTCAAGATCTTGGTTTGTTAACCATTTAATTTCAAAGACACACAAGAGAATATTGAAAATAAAAAAAGGCTATTTGTGATTTGCTATATATTTTTACAGAGCAATAGTTTGGTTTTGAACTGTTTGAACACAGAACTTCAAATAGTGTTTATGCCTTGTAGGCATCTTGTAGCGTGCGTAGCGAATTTTTAAGCCTCTATAACTACTAAGTGACATGCCTCTATAATTACTAATGTGCCACAGAGTTTTTTATCATGTAAAATATGTGTACCCTTACAATTTTGTAGTCGGTTGTTTTCCTACAATGCGTAGTCGTTTGTTTTTTGTAATTTTTTGAAAAAATAATGCTTTAACGACTAAACAGCAAGTCTAGACAGTTTATACTTTTGAGCCTCATATTGATAATAACACGTATAAAAAATGTAGATACTTTTTAGATGAACCGTCGTGTTGTGATGGTGCACAAGTATGCATGCATGCTTTTGTGTAGCACATGTAAGACGTATCAACCCTGTATAAGTCAACCAGGTACGATCAATGTAGCAGCGTTTCGTTGTCATGCTTGTCGTACAGGTGAAGATACCAATCGTAACGGTTTCTATAAAATGACTGTCAGAGATGCTCGACATAAACGTGTTAAAACAAATAATTGTAAACAATAAGGGTATTCATATGTTTTTCTAAGCATTCATACAATGTTTTTTTCCACTCCTTTTTTGTCTGACATAATCTTGACTACTGACATTCAAAGCATTGATATAAACATTAATATAGATTGAGAAAAGGCAGCAAATATTCGATTTCACGCAAACAAATCCTATGTATCTCTTGATACGTATTTCGACCTAATAGGTCTCGTCAGAAGAGCTATTCATAGGGGTTCTCAACGTGAAAAATCAATATTTTCTGCCTTTTAAGAAGCACCAATAACATGGCTTCAATACGGACGCAATAGCGACATCTAATTACAAAAATCGTAAAATAGTTTCGAAACACAATTCAGATTTCTGCTTTATAATCTGAGCCTTCTAAAAATTGCAAGGCAAACAGACGTTGATAAAAGGTGTTAAAAGAGAAATGGGGAATCTAAAATTTGCATTCTTAAATTAAATAGATCTACTTTTTTTAGATGTATAGGCGAAATCATGAAAATATTTTTACTAGTCTGATCAGGTGTAGCGTGTGTCAAACATACCAAGCGTGTGTTAGTCAACCTCTATCAACAAGTTTTGTATCTTTTCGGTGTCATAAGTGTCGTACAGGTGTACCGTCTAGTGATAAAACCTTCTATAAAATGGCCGATAGAGACGCACGCCGCAAACATGTTAGCACAGTATCTTTTACAAAAAAAAAAACATAAAAGCCTAGCAACCATACATTAATAACGATGTGTCGTTTTTCTTATTTTTTATTTAAATCTTTTCATCTAAAATGTGCTAACTAGACAATAAAGTTGCTCTTACATACTTCACGACTGATGGCTGAAATAGTTACATAGATTTTTTATTGTAGAAAAAATGTTAACCAAACATCTACTGTACCCTGTAATCATCAAGCGCTTGAAGTCTTTTGAGGAATAGATGCCCAGCCACCCCATCAAACCGATAGTACTAGCTGTTGCTGGTTTCTATTATACAGGTGTAAATGATAAAGTCTTATGTGCTTTTTGCGGTGTTGTTTATAATAAATGGCTTGCAGATGACATACCGTTAGATAAACACAAACACGATTGTTGTTTTCTGATTGCCTATAAACAAGCTCAAAAACTGTTGACAGTCGAAGAACGTCTAAAAACATTTACAAATAGGAATATTTCTGCTAAAAAACACGCAGAAGCTGGTTTTTTTTTATGAAAATGGTAAGACTTATTATATAACGAATAAAGACATTACTTTGATGAGTGTTCGATTAACAACATTTCACGACAACGGTACTGGTTCGCCTATTCCTCTACGTGCTTATAGTAAAATCAGAGCAGCTACAAGCAATTTTATACATACAGGCCCATTTAAACGAACTATAAGCACAGATCGTTGTATTATCATTGATATTTTCAAAAATGTGGAAAACGTGGAAACACTTGAGGTAAACACAGAGGTGAATCAACGTATTATATGTAAAATTTGTTTAAGTAAGGAAATTAACACAGTCGCACTACCTGACCTGAGCAGGCAGGCTGTTTTCGCTGGGTGTTGACTGTTAGCGTTGGCTGTTTCACAGGGGCGTTGACTGTTACGGCTTTGCTGTTTCGCTGGCTAGATGCTGAGCAGGCAGGCTGTTGTCGCTGGGCGTTGAGCGGCGTCGATGTGACTCTGCTTCTAACCTGTATTAAAAGAAAAATTATTTAAAGTTTTTTATAAATCTTAATAAACTATACATACAACATATAACGACAGAAATTGTTATAAATCAGAGAAAAATAAGCTACAACGTACCGTGTCTTAATTGGTGTAGACCTGACAGGAAAATATAGGTAGCTGTGGCTGATGGTTCTTCACTGTCTGTATTATAAAACACAATTATTTATTATTTTTTTATACAATCTTTTATAAAAAATACATAAAACTATGGAATATGTAGAACTTGGTTATGCTTTGTAGGAAAAGCAGAAATGACCACAATGCACTATACAAAATCAGACAAAATACACATACTAATTAGTACTAACTTACCAAAAAGGTTGATACACAAACAAACACTAGTACTTAGTAAACGGGGTGAAACACTGACGCTAAAGAACTGCACTTTTGTCTTTTATAGAAATTGTTTACTTACGCACATATCTAAGATTTACGTCAAGGGTTTTTTTTTGCATATTCTATAATTTACCAACAAATAGTGGTAGATATTACATACATTGTGTCTATTTTAGTAACACAGTTACTAATTTTTACCTAAAACGGATGTCGCAGCATCCGTTATTCGGTTTTAAGTACGTAAATCGATCTTATGCATTTGATATGCATTTTGCTAAAATTCATTTTATCAATACACAACCATAATGATATTCACCAAAACCATACCTTGTCGCTCCTCGGATGGAAGTGAAGACGCGGTCCTTTGGGGCTTATTCGTTGTAATTGTTGTCGTTTTGGTAACAATTACCTTAGGCATTGTAGTTACAGGTTGCTGTTGCCCGTGTGGGCGGCGTACGGTAAGTTTTTACTTAACACAGAAAATTTTTTTGTTTTCGATTTTTAGTTTGTCATTTTATTTACTTCTACACATAATTGTGAGCTGTTTGCTTCGTACCCCGATCTTTTCTGCCTTTTCTACACCGAGTTATCGATTTTACAAAATTTTTCCGAATTTAAAAAAACTTATATTTTTTGTGTGTTTTGTTAATTATTTAAGCAATTAGACTAAAATAAAACACGTTGTTACAGGTACAACCAACCGAGGCGTAACTTACCGAGGAGTAACTAAGGAGTACCAGCCTATGTACATTTATTGTTACACTAAATTATTTAATAACTATATTCTCACAATAAAAATTTATTTAGTACCTGTGTTTTGTTTTATTTTTTACAGCTTAAGTGTGTCGCTTTTTCACCTGTTCACTATTTTCAGCCATACAACACCTTCCCCCGCTTTCCCATACATTTTCCCTTCTCCCCATACATTTTCTGTGTTTTCTTCCACCATACATTTTCTGTGTTTTCTTCCCCATACATTTGCTCTTCTACCCATACATTTTCTGTGTTTTCTTCCCCACTTCCACATTTCTGTTCCTCTTTGAATGGCCTCTCTATCCCATTACATTTATCTGTGCTCTCTTCACCCTCGTCCCTTTCCACCTATCTATGTTTTGTATTAGCCTATTCGTTACCACCTCCCTAACGAACCCTCATACGCCACAATTGAACTAATAACAACGGAGATATGGTATACTTCGTCCCATTTCGTTTCGTAGTTTAAACGAACCAGCAACTTTGCGTTTGTTTTTTCATCTCATCATAATCGTAACTGTGCGTTTGTTTTTTCATCTCAGCGTACTCGTTACCCCTCCTCTTTCATTTGATGCATCGTACACCCTTCATACATTTTCTGTGTTTTCTTACCCCTACATTTTCTGTGTTTTCTTCCCACTTCCACATTTCTGCTCCCCTTTCAACGATCTCTCTAACCCATTACATTTATCTGTGCTCTCTTCGCCCTCGTCCCTTTCAACCTATCTATGTTTTGTATTAGCCTATTCGTTACCTCTATTCATAACACCCTCGCTTCACGACCCGTCACAACGCCACACCCCCTCGCTTCAACCCTCCCGCCACACCCCGGACGCTTCACCGCACCCATGCTTCACCCCACACCGGACGCTTCCCCGCACGAGTGGGTTTACTACCCTACAATATTCGAGGCTGCGGTGACGGCGGGTCACGGTCACAGTGGGGGCTAGTGGCTAGTGGGGGCTAGTGGCTCCTTATCTACTAAGCTAGTTTTAATATAACCTATAAAAACACACGTGATACTGCTAATTTCGTGCTCGCAAAAATTGTGTTTTTAGGCGTTTTAATTAAAGTAAGTAGAATTTTTTTTAATGGAGTTTAAAAAGGTATTTTTTTTGATTATTTCAGATCTGTTACAATTTCTCTAATTATCAGAAGTCACTCACGTAAATTAGTTTTTAAATTTGATCCGATTTTGAGATAAAATGGGCCCTCCATGGTGAGGCAAAATGACCCCGGGACCATTTTACCCTTGCTTAGCCTATAGTAATATTTTTTATAACAATCAAATGTAGTTATATTTTCTTTACAAAAATAATGGTTAGAACTTATATTCGGAAGAGAACAAGACAGCAATTGGATCCAAATTCTATGAAATTTGCTTTGGAAAATATTTCTAACGGTATGCCTTTTAAAAGAGCTGCTAGGCTTTATAATCTACCCTTGAGTACTTTAAAAAGGAGTGCCAAAAATCAAAATGTATTGGTAAATGAACTAAAAGTAGACTACTTTATTCATAAAGGAGATGTCAGCAAATTATCGTTATTTTTTTAGGCAACAGGTTATTCAAAAATCCTTGGTCTACAACATTTAATATATAAAGTCTAGTTTAGTATAAACTAACTAGTCTAAATTTGGTATACAACTACAACAGTCTACAACTTAATCATTTCGTTTTTTGTTATGTGTAGCCTAAAAAATAGTTAGAGGGACCATTTTGCCTCACTTTCCCCTATGTATGTGCTTTTGATGTCATTATGTTTCTCTTGTTTCAGGGAGTGATCACAGGAAACAATTCGTTAATCTAAATAAAGCTATAAACATCTAAAATAATTCCGTAAAATGTCTAGAAAATCTAACAGATCAAGACCGTTGACACAGGAAGAACTCGAGAGGTTAATTGAGGAAAGTGATGATAGTCTTGAACCTATAGACGATTCAGATGCAGATCCGGATTTTGACATTCAACCTAATAGTGATAGTAATGACTCTAGTGGAGGAGACACAAGTAACGATGAATATACTGGTTCAAAATCAAAAATAAGAAGACTTGAAGAGCTTGTGCAGGAACCAGGTCCTTCACGAGTTGAACAGTTTGCACAGAAACCAGGTCCTTCGCGACTTGAACAGTTCGCACAGAAACCAGGTCCTTCAAGAGTTGAACAGTTCACACAGAAACCAGCTCATTCCCAAGTTGAACAGCTCGCAGAGGAGCCAGAATTTGCACAAGATGAAGAACTAGAGGCAGAACCAGTTGCTCATGAACAAGAAGCCTTGACTTTCACCTGGGGGCCTGTTGAGAATGACCCACCATACTTTGAATTCACTCCTGGGGAAAATGTTGGATTCAAAAATGATATCTTGTTGGAACTTCAAGGTAGGCACCCAGCTGCATACTTTCTACACTTCATTTCCAACGTCGTTCTGGATATTATTGTAACAGAGACCAATAAATATGCTGAAAAAGTATTGGGATCCAATCCAAATAGTACCTCTAGACTAAATGCATGGAAAAACACAACTGTGAGTGAAATAAAAACACTACTTGGACTTCTGATATGGATGGGACTTTGTAAGTACAGTAAAATCAATTGGTACTGGTCAACAAACAGACTTTTCCAGAATCAAGTTTGCAAGGTCATGTCGAGAAATAGATTCGAAATTTTGATGAGAATGCTACATTTCGCGGATGACAACGACCGGCAGCCCAATGATCGTTTACATAAAATCTCATCTATTCTCAATATCATAAAAAATTCCTTTTAAAACGCGTATGTTCCTGGGAAACATGTCTGCATTGATGAGAGTAATATACCGTGGAGAGGCCGGCTTCATTTTCGCCAGTACATCCCAAATAAACGACATCGCTATGGGATCAAAGTGTTTAAACTTTGTGCGGCCGGTGGATACACATACGGTTATAAAGTCTACACTAGGAGAGATCTAGAAAGGACAGGAAACGTATCTGATAGTGTTGTTTTTGATTTGATGGCCCCTTTGCTTGATTCTGGGAGGTATTTGACAACTGATAATTGGTATACCAGTGTCAATCTGGCAGCCAGACTGCTCATGAGAAATACTCATCTTACGGGAACATTGCGGTCTAACTAAATGGAAAGATAAGAGGGATGTGTTAGTGCTCAGCACATGTCACACAGATTCAATGGTTGAAGTCACGCGACGACACGGAGCTGCAATCATGAAACCAGAAATCGTGGTAAGCTACAATAAATCAAAAGCGTTTATCGATCTTTTTGACCAGATGAATGCCTACTCTCCGTGCTTGAGGAGAACTCTCAAATGGTACCTCCGTCTCATTCTGGATTGCATACTAGGCACAACCATGGTAAATGCATTTGTTATGTACAATGCAAACAATCCAAATAATAAGCTTAGTGTGACGGATTTCAGGCATAAGGTTGCTGAAGAACTTCTCTATCCTACCGAAGAAGCACCCCTTACACCAGCCCCACTACCTGCCAGAGAACACAGATTTCAAGCTGTTGATGGACTTTATCAAAAAGTAAAGAGGAGGTGCACTGGTTGCTATGAACGTCTGAAGCGTGAACGAAATCGTAAATATGCTGCAGCTCACACCAAAAAAGTCATCACCAAATGTTCATCTTGTGACAAATTCTTCTGCCTTTCTTGTTTCAATGAAAAACATCCTTAAATTAGGTCACATGCATGAATTGAACGTGCTAAGAAGTGTTTAGTTTTATTATAAGCATTGTATTGTTAGTTTTGTTAGTTCGATTTTCATAGTGTTTTTTTTTTGTAAATTGTATGATTCTTTATTTTGTCCATAATAAAAAACAATTAACTGCATTATCTTGACTAAGTTATTCATATTTTCCTTCCAAAATGATGTATACCATTGTATGCTTAATACACATGCTATCAGAAAACCAAGTACACCAAGGTGTAGCCTGGTACCACGGCAACATTTTCTCCAAAAGAAATAGCTCTAATTTTGTGAGTGGACCATTAGCGGATTTCCCTAAAACTTTTGGGTTGACTGAGTTGAAAAAGGGATATTTCCCACATTATTTTAACAAGACAGAACACCATTCGTACATTGGTCCACTCCCTGATACCTCTTATTACGGTCCAAATACCATGAAACCCAAACAAAGAGAAATCTTTTTACAATGGCATGCTGATAAAGTGTCTGAGAACTACATCTTTGATTTCCAAAAGGAAATTCATGCATACTGTGACTCTGATGTTGTTATTTTGCGCCGTGATTGTTTAGAGCTTCGTAAAGAATTTTTAGCTGTAGCTAATATTGATTGTTTTCAGTACGTTACAATAGCTAGCACATGTTTAGCCATTTACCGATCAAAATATTTACCCCAAAATCAAATAACAACAGTTGAAAAAACAGATATATACAGCTCTGCAGCCATTTCGTGGCTATCGCAGTTTCCTGATGTACAACACACCCTCAACGGTGGTGAAGTGACAATTTGCGGTGCTAAAGTAGATGGCTATGACTGCTCCACAAATACTGTGTACCAGTACCACGGCTGCTTCTGGCATGGCCACCCAGATTGTTTTAAGAACGACACAATAAACCATGTAAATAATGAAACTATGGGTGATTTGTACGAGAAAACAATGAGACGCTCTAATCAATTACGAGACGCCGGTTACAACCTAGTAGAAATGTGGGAATGTGAATGGATAAAACAATGTAAAAATATGCCTCAAATTGTTGAACCCTTAAACCCCGTAATGCTTTTTACGGCGGTCGAACAAATGCTACAAAATTAATGGTATATGGTAAAAAACTTCTGTATATCGATGTAGTATCTTTGTATCCAACCGTCCAATACTATGATGCTTATCCCGTGGGACACCCTATTAAGATATACAAACCTGATGCTTATGATTCTTCGTGGTTTGGTCTTATTCAGTGCACTGTTCTTCCTCCTAGACAACTGTATCATCCTGTATTACCGCTAAGAACAACAAAGCTATTGTTTCCTCTCTGCAAACAATGCATAGAAGACCTGCCTGATACGTGTCTTCATACAGAGGCTCAGAGAGTGTTTTCGGGTACATAGACAATGTTGGAGATTCAGAAAGCTTTGGAAAAAGGGTATAAAATCATCAATATTAGCGAGGTGTGGCATTTCGAGAAAACGTATAGGGATCTGTTTAAAGGATATGTGAATGACTTTATGAAAATAAAATTAGAAAGTAGTCCACATACGTATGCCTCATGCGAAGAATACGCTCGGGCTGTAAAAGAACAAATGGGTATAGAGCTCGATTTAGCGAAAATAGCACCAAATCCAGATAGAAGAGCTGTCGCTAAAATCTGCTTAAATAGTCTATGGGGTAAATTCGGTCAGCGATTGAATCTGTCACAGACTGAATATATCACTAACTGCAAACGATGGTATGAGATTCTGTTGGACGACACAATAGATATTACTAACTGCCTATTTTATAACGACATTGTACAAGCAACATTTTGTGTGAAAGAGCAGTTTGTGGAAAAATCTAAAGATACAAATATATTTATTGCAGCGTTCACAACGTCCAATGCTCGCTTACGGTTGTACGACATGCTTGATAAACTGGGTGAAGCTGTAGCTTATTTCGACACAGACTCAATTGTTTACATTGATGATGGTGTTAACACGGTCAAAACGGGTGACATGTTGGGTGACTGGTCTGACGAATTACCTACTGATGACTACATCACAGAATTTTTGTCAACAGGTCCTAAATCTTACCATTATAAAACTATGCTAGGCCGTCAAGTGACTAAAATTAAAGGGTTTACATCAAACTATGAAAATTCTTTATATTTAAATCACAATGTTATGGTTGATATAATTACAACCAAACTAGAAGATACTGTTTTATATTATGATCAAATATGTAGAGACGTACATACAAAAAATATTGTAACTAAAGAGAGAGTTTCAAAAACATACCGCATGGACTATAACAAACGTAGAGTGCTACCCGAAAATAATAAAATAATAGACACGCTACCCTGGGGTTTCTAATAACATTCTGATTTTATGACCTAGTCTTTTGTATGTATACGCATCATACTTAGTTATCTCTTTTTGTTATTGTAGATAATGGCTTTGTGGTCGACAACAGCTACGTGTGTGAGGTGTGCATCCCTGTACACAGCTGTTGTTGATGAAAATTGGGACGATGAATGGCATGAATCTCCACTACACCACATCAGACGTAGATACTTGTATCTACACTTAGGTGATGACACCCAGGGCGGCTGTGGAGATTCAGGTGACGACACCCAGGGCGGCAGTGGAGATTCAGGTGACGACACCCAGGGCGGCAGTGGAGATTCAGGTGTCGACACCCAGGGCTGCAGTGGAGATTCGTGCCATCCCGAGCCTGATGAAAATTGGGACGACGAATGGCACGAATCTCCACTGCACCATATCAGGCGTAGATACTTGTATCTACACTTAGGTGATGACACCCAGGGCGGCTGTGGAGATTCAGGTGACGACACCCAGGGCGGCAGTGGAGATTCAGGTGACGACACCCAGGGCTGCAGTGGAGATTCGTGCCATCCCGAACCTGATGAAAATTGGGACGATGAATGGCACGAATCTCCACTGCACTATATCAGGCGTAGATACTTGTATCTGCACTTAGGTGATGACACCCAGGGCGGCTGTGGAGATTCAGGTGACGACACCCAGGGCTGCAGTGGAGATTCGTGCCATCCCGAGCCTGATGAAAATTGGGACGATGAATGGCATGTGTCACCTTTGCCATTCATTAAAGTCGGTGCATTATTTAAAAACATTATTCGGGAACCGCCGCCGAAAATGTCGAAGGCGCAGAAGAAGCCCTTTCGCATGGCTGAGCGTGAACGCCACAAATTACGGGTTCTAAATAATGCATCGACTTAACAAGGTTGTGTATATAAGTTGTGTATATATATATATATATATATATATATATATATATATATATATATATATATATATATATATAGATAGTTATACGTTAATTTTAGTTTTGATGTAGTTTAGTAGTTTTAGGATTTAAAGTTAATTGTGTATTTTTTGTTTTTAAATATAGTTATTTGGTACCTGAAATAGTCTTTCATTCAAGGTAAACCCTTTTGTAGCTTCCACCAATGCGTTAATACGACGTTTTGACATCTCGATACACACGACATTTTTACATTATAACCTTAACTCTTAAGTTAATTCTTGTTTGTACTTAGCACTCTCATTTTAGAACACAGAGCTATGTCTGATGATTATTGTATTGACGACTACGAGTTATTGGTGGATGATTTAGAGATATTAAAATTGGCCCAACAACTAGAAAATAGCATATTACGGGAGTTGCTAATATGTACTGAAACATGTAATATTGTATTTTGTTGTAGCTGTAACAACTATATTCTGGGTACTACCAAGCCCGTTTCCTGTTTTTGTATTAGTTGTAATGAAATAAGAATATTTGAACCTTAATCACGTTGTTTATATACATACCTACCATCAGACTTTATATATAAAGGCTAAGAGCACCTATTGTGTTTTATTTACAGACAGTCACACTTGTGTTTCAGGACACCATGAAAGGTCCTTGGTTGCTGCATACCCTGCATACACGTCATGTTAAAAAGTTTAATACCTACATTACCACTTATCAACTTCAAAATGTTAAAGAAGGTGGTGGGTTAAAAGATGTACATGACTCTTTGCAAACCACCTTGAGCGATGCTTTACACAATGCCAAAAAGCTGGCTAATTATAAACCTGGTGACAAAATACGTATAGTGGCTTTTAATGATAAATTTAACACACCGGTATCCACAACTATGTCCAGTAGCACTGATATGTGCGCTTTACTGGACAAAATAGAAGATATCATTACTTCTGACCAAACTGTTGGCTTACATAAAACAACTTTTGATATACAAATTATGAAAACTGCTTAATATATGCTGTTATTTTTTTAATGTAATATATACTTTTAAACATTCTACTTTGTTGTTATTTAAAAAACATAATGTATCCTCAATATTGACTTCATCACATTCTGCCGAGGAATTTGCGACACAATTGGTCTCATTTAGCATAAGCCGCTTCTTTGATTTTCCTTTCATCCGTTTCAAGAATACATTTGAATTATTCCAGTGAAACCTATGGATCCGTGCTTACATATTTCAGATCTATCAAATTCTCTAAGATTGATGTTCACTTAATCTAACATTTAACGGTCTTGATGTTTCACCGAAACTGATCGCTCAAGGTATGTTCACTTCTTTGTTCAGTTTTGGACAAAATAGTTCGCAGCGTGTTTGTTTGAATGTTGTTGAATTTATTTTCCTATCATTTGTATGTTTTTCTGATAATCCTGTACGGTTATTTTCCTCGTTCCTTGTGTGCAGGATCTCATTTATTCGTTGATCCCACCACGATGTGTCGTTTAGACACTGCTAGCGTCATTTTGGCGCTGCCATGTGTCTACGTATTCGTTGATCCTAACCCATTCCAACGAGCGTCAGTCTTTTACATGCTTAATACCCTCTTGGCGCTACCATGTTTTTTCTATGTATTCGTTACCCTCCCCGTAGCAGTCGGCCAGCTGTGCTGTTTTGGCATGCATGTGACATTTCACGTCGAATATCATTCACGTGACATTTCACGTCCTGCGTTGACTGTCACGCTGACTATGTCCTATGTAGAATATCACGTCTTTTCTTAATTCTATTAGCGTAATATACATTATTATCTGTGTTTTATTACCAATGATACGTTGTTTCCTCTTTACCCTTTTCACCACATTGCTACATCCCGATGACACATCGACGCTACAACCCGTCGCCACACCCCGTCACAACGCTTTACGCCACACCCCTCACCATGTCACAACGCCACACCCCGTCACAACGTCCGACGCCACACCCCGTCACAACGCTTCACGCCCCTCGCTTCACCGCACGAGTGGTGTCAACATACCCAAAGTGGTGCCAAATGACCCATATCTACTGTCTTACTTTAGAAATTTTTAATAATTATACTATTTATCGCTTTCGAAAATTATATAAATCTGATTATTTGCATCTAATACAAGTATGCGATCAAATGGATTTTGAACAAAGAAAACATGAAAATAAAGCAGAAAGAATTCATCTTTGTGGATCACATTATAAAGAGAAAGAATTTAATATGTATTGTGCCTGTTATTCTGCATTTGTAGCAGATAATATTGCTTTAAACTTTTGTTTTGGTTGTTTTAAACGTTTCTATGACGTACTTAAATCAAAAAATAAATGCTATGACTATGAACAGGTTGTTAGTAGGGATGAATATCATGAATATGACATAAAATATTTGTATGATGTAGCAGACAATTGGTGTCAAAATTCGTTTGATCATGTCTTGTTTGATACTACTTGGTCCTTTCAATGTAGATGCACTATGCATAAATAATTTTCTTCTTTTAGTGTAGTATATGGCTACTCATAAGAACAAAAAGAGAAAAGATCACTTATCGCGAAGTTTTAGTAAATTGTAGTTTTAAATAGAGGAGAAGGTGGGAATATGGCCCATGCTGGTAAATCGGCCCCCGAGTGAATTTGTTACTTCCGCCAATGCGAATGTTGATTTGCACTTGATACTACATCTATCTTTATCTAACGAAACTTGTCAGGACCCGAGAACTACCGCGCTTAGCCTTTAGTCGACTTAAACAGCTCGCTTCATTCACGTGCTTAACAAAACTTTTTGCTGCTCTTGTGTTTATGTTGTTTTTTCCAAGAAACCAGTTATAAACATTATCTTTCTCTGATTAGTGTGTAGAAAAACCGTTGCATATCGACTTTTAAAGGTAGCTATGAACATTTTGCAATAGATATAACTTGTTTTTGATATTTTGTTTATAATGTAACTATTTATTTAATATGGCCCCCTGAATGTGTATGCATTATGGACCCGGGTTCATATTACATACACATTGAGGGGGCCATATTACATGTTTGCATTTTATTATTTCCAGATGCCTCGTACTAACCTTTCTCCTAAATCTGAGAAAAAAAAGAGGAAATTGTGGAGTCCTAACGACATGAAAAAGGCAATAGAGGCTGTTCGTAATAAGCATATGGGTTTTAAGAAAGCAGTCAAAACATTTGCTGTACCAAGAACTACGTTAAGAAGGCTAGTTCATGATCCTGAGTTATCATTGGATATGTTAGTACGAAAACCGTTAGGTAGAAAAACTATTTTACCTTTATCTCTGGAGAAACAATTAGTTGATTATCTTTTGCAAATGGAGCGCACCTTTTATGGACTTACACGCTTGGATGTTAGGCGAATGGCTTATCAATTAGCAGTCAGAAATAACATCCAGAATGCATTTCAAAATGAAAGAGCAGGTAGAGCATGGCTCGACCATTTCTTAAATAGACATAAAAAGCAATTATCTCTCAGAAAACCAATGGGAACATCTTACGCTCGAGTGCAAGGATTCAATCGCCCTGCTGTTAAGGAGTTTTTTCATCTGTTAGAAGTTGAATATGCAAGAAAAAATTATTCTCCCGACCGTGTCTATAACGTAGATGAAACTGGACTCACAATCGTGCAATCAAAAGTACCGCAAGTAATAGGACGAAAAGGTAAAAGGCAAATAGGGGCGTTAACTGCAGCAGAACGCGGATCTTTAGTGACGTTGGTGTGCGCAATGAGCGCAGGAGGGACTTTCATCGCACCAATGTTAATTTTTCCAAGAAAAATTTTTACAGATGTATTAATGAAAGGGGCTCCGCCAGGAGCAATCGGAAAAGTACACCCTTCTGGTTGGATACAAACCAATTTATTTTCTGAATGGTTCAATCATTTTTGTATCAAAGACCAATCCAACAGAGGATTCTCCGGTCCTTCTTATACTTGATGGACATTACAGCCACACTCGTAATGTTGATATTCTAGAAGTTGCTCGTGAAAAGCATGTCACCATTATTAGCTTGCCTCCTCATACTACGCACAAGCTGCAACCGCTTGACAAAACATTTATGGGTGCACTTAAATCTCATTATAGTGAGGAAATAAGAAAATTTCTGTTACATTCTGACAGAATGCTTAAGCCTCATGATATTGCTGAGTTATTGGGTAAAGCTTACTTAAAATGTGCAACAGCTGAGATCGCAGTAAATGGTTTTAAAGCGACTGGAATATATCCCTTCAATCCTCAAATTTTTAAGGATGCTGATTTTCTAGCAGAGTCACAATCGCTTCAAATGGAAGAGGAAAATATATCATCGAATACAACGTCTTCGATGATGAACCCAACTAAGTCGTCTGTCGAAACTGCTACATCAACTGTAGAATCGTCGCTCCAACCCACTTCATGCACTGTTCCTGAATCCTCCATTCAACTGAAGTCATGTGCTCCAAGCACGTCAACATCAGATTTAGTATCTCTTCAACCCAAATCATCTAACGAGCATGGAAGACTGTTAACTATAAAATCTTCTGTCTTCTATTCAAAACCAGGAACATCATCAGCTGTAAACCCTTCGCTTATACTACCCCATCAAATATCACCAATACCCAAGCCTAAAATAAAAACCTCAAATCGAGGAAGAAAATCAACAAAAGCCACTGTAATTACATCATCGCCTTATAAATATGAATTAGAACAATCTCTTAAGAAAACTGAAGACCGTAAACAGAGTTGTGGACGCGGAAAGGGACGAGGACGAGGTCGAATTTGCAAAAAAGCCCAAGGGGAAGTTCGGAAACGTATTACCGTCGAAGATTCTGACACCGAAGAAAGTGATCTTTCCAATATTGAAGAGGATACAGATTCCGAACTAAGTTCACAGGGTTCAATTCCTGATAACGACGACGCCATGTGCATCTTTTGCGAGGAGTCTTATTCAAGTAATAGCAGAGGGGAGACTTGGATACAGTGTCAGAGCTGTCTTTTGTGGGCACACAATGAATGTGCCGGTGCCGAAACTGAACATTATGTTTGCGATTTCTGCCGATAGATTTTTGTATTCATTTAATATGGCCCCTGGGGGGCCATATTAGAGTGACGTTTTTGTTTTTTACAGTTTTCTAGATACTGACAAGAATAATTTTTTTATATATTAGATCTTGATTTTTTTTATTTTTTTCAATAATATTGTATTAGTATTAAACTAATAGTTATGTGGATGAAAATTAAAATTTAAAAATGTTGATTGTTTATAATCTCTAGTCGAAAAAACAATTTAGGGGGCCGTATTCCCACCTTCTCCTCTAGTACTTTAGAACTTTATAATTTAGAATTGTATAATTTAATTTTTATTAATAATAATAAAACTCGTATAATCTTACATTTTGGTTTTATTTGTAATAGATTAAAAATAAGAGATAACATATCTAATAAATTATATTTATTCAGTTTTACGTGTCTATTTCCATAATAATATACATATTCCTTTGGAGCTAAACTTAACAAAGTGTTTGTACATATATCAATATATGCTGTGAAGGCTGCAACTAGTCCATGTAAAGAGTCTTTAGCACAAAAATTTTGCTTAATGAAAGTTAAAATATTTATATAGTGTTTCTGGAATTGTAAAGTCTAACAATGCCACTCTATAATACATTATTCTGTAGTTTGCGTTTAAAATGTGGTAGACGTCATCTTCCCGTAAATAATATTCGACTCCAAATTTCTCAATGGTCAGCAACTTTACATTTTCCCTTGCCAATTGTCTTACGTTTGCAAAAAATCACCATTCATAAATTCGATGGGAACATACTCATCCACATAGGTCGCATGGAAAAAGTCACTTATTTTTTCTATAAACCACCCAATTATGACGTTCCACTCGCTTATACTTAAACTGATTCTTTTAAAACTATCACGTTGACACAGAATGATGGATGGTAAAAAATCTCGAGATGGAGATAGACCAATTTTTATGTGGAGAGAGCTGCTTACTGGATATGTAGTTTGCAATAAACAATATTGCTCATTTGTGGCAGCTGCTTCAAATTTAGCCAATACTCAATCTAATTCGATGCCAGGACTAGGTGGTGGTTGACTATCTTCATCGTAGTTAAATTATATGCTAAATTCACTGCTATCATCATCGAAATTAACAGGTTGACTGTCGTATCCGCTATCTTGAGAGCTTATGGTACTACTGTATTTCGAACGTCGTTAACGAAGTGGATGTAAACTGAACATATTATCGTAGTTTGTCCTACGTTTATACTATTGTCATCTCCCACTTCTTGTGGTTAATTATGGGCCTTTTCACAAAAATGTATGTCTACGCGGCGTATCAAAATATAGATCCTCAAACTATATTCGAGTTATTTATCCAGCTGTTGTGTTTGCTGTCCATTCCTAACCATTTTACATACATCTTATTGCCTTTTCGTTTAAGTACTTTTTCGACCAGGTATATGTCCTGGTTTGATGTTTTCTGCCATTCTTCTTCGTAAAAACCGCCACTAATCGGGCACTCCTTGCATGTCTTCGAACAAATACATTATAGGATTTGTTATCTTAACTTGAACAATTCTAAATAATTCAGTAGTCCAATTGGGCGTGTATGCCTTTTCGAAGAGATGTTTTGCCTTTGATATACGTACAATGTTGTAAACTTTAAACTTTCGTGGACCAGCAATCTTTAAATGAGTATAACTTTTTTTAAAATGGTTTTAAAATGGTTGGATTTGTTAACCTGAGACGGTTTGTATCCTGTTTTACTGTGTTTTATGTTGTTGTATTCCTCGGTAATTATGGGTAGAGCATCTAACCATTTGTACAATCCATGTAAACTGAAATACTTGTAC
>OU898284.1:78101984-78148986 GCA_918026665.1 Diabrotica balteata
CTTCAGAGTCCTGAGGGTAGTACGTCGGCATTTTATTACAAATCAAAATTAAATTCATATAATTTTACCATGGCAGAATTGACAAAAAAAGAAGAGAGGAACAAAAATTTTAGTTACGAAAAAGTTCATTGTTATTTCTGGAGTGAATGTGAAGCAAAGCGAGTTGCAGTAGAAATTGGATCATGTATTTTAAATTATCTTTCCCAATTAAGTGGAGGTTCAGACGTGATATTTTTCTCTGATAACTGCTGCGGTCAACAGAAAAATAAGTATGTTGCATCCATTTATTTATATGCTGTGACCAATTTAAACATCAATAAAATTACCCACAAATTCTTAATTAAGTGGCATAGCCAGAATGAAGGAGACAACGTTCATAGTCTCATTGAAGAAGATATTAAAAGAAATTTAAAATCAGGACCCATCTACATACCATCACAATATGTTACGATTATTAAAGGTGCTAAAAAAACTCCTCCTTATTTTGAAGTTCATGAACTGAACTACGATATTTTTACTGATGTTAAATAATATACTATAATTTCAACATAAATACTTTAGGTGAAAGTGTAGTATGGAATAACATTAAAGTTATTGAATGTAGAAGAGATCAGCCTTTCACATTTTTCTACAAATTATCATACAAAGACCATCAATTTCTTAGTATAAATGTAAGAAATAAACCAAGGAAAAAGGTATTAACTATAAATGAAATTCATTTAAAAAAGGCGTATACTCAAAAAGCTGAAATCAAAAAGAGGTACATTAAAGAGCTAATAAGCAAAAATTTAATTCCTTCGTTTTATGCTTCCTTCTATGACGCATTAGTCAAATAACCACTATTTCTATTGAATGTAACCTGTGTTTTATGATAAATTAGGATTTAAGTTATGTTTGATTTAAATATTCAGTTTTCTGATTATAAATGTAATGAAATAAAGATTCAACATTTGCAAAAGCTGGCTTTATTATTTCCAATAACCTTTTTTAATTACATTAAACAATAGTTTTTCAATATTTCGCACCCTTATTCAAAAAGAGAAATAACTCAAAATTTGCGTTTATTGAGTTTTCATCATAAAGTGAAATAACTATGCAAGGAGAATGTCTAGACCAACCTTTGGCGCCTTACGATGAAAAATGAAGGAGATAGATGACAGTGTTTCCTTTTTGACTAACAGGCGGGAACAAGTCGATACCGATAAAGTGATCAAATTCAGTAATGAGTCGGCGTTAAGAGAGGTAAGAGCTGGGCAGTAAGTTAAAAAGGTGAAGTAACTCGAAATCATTTGGTGTTATACTATCAGGTAATTATTTAATATACATTTATTTTTTCCAAAAGTGCATTAATTTAGAGTTGTTTCACTTTATTAGAAATGTTGACATCATTTTTCCTGTAACATTGTGACTTATTACAGTTTAGTATAAATTACATCAGAGGATTATAAAAAACATTGTAAGTTAATGCATTTTTTGATTAATATATTTAACCAAATCATGAGTGATTAAGTATTACTTCTGTATTATATTATTATGATATCAGAAAAATAGTAATTTTTTGTGTTACTTCTGTTTAATAATTATTGTCCAATTATTTTATAAATTAAACTTAAAACTAATTATTGTTAATAAGTGGTTATCTAATATTTTTTATTATATAAAGCATAATTTTAAGCGGTATCTTTATTTTTAGACTTTAAGATGTCTTCGAGATCACAAAAAATACTCGGCTTAGTTGTTGAAAATACTGTGCTGAATTCTAAAAATATTTCATCGGATTATAATTCAACTGAGAAATCTAATCATGAGGTGAGTATTTAAAATTTTTACATGATATTTAACTGAACATTTCGTCTAATTCTTATTTTGATTTTAGTTACTAAGTGAAAATGGTTTCGCTGTTGAGATCCAGAAGAATGTTAATATGGAGGTTAAAATGGTAACGGAACCAGTGGATAGTTTCGATAACTCAGTTGAAGTAGCTGTAATAGTAAGTACTTAAAGTTTGTAAACTGAATCACAAATTTACTGTATTATTAGTATTTTAATACCATAACTATAAATTATAATAATTATGCTGTTTAATTACAGAAATCTCAGTTTGCAAACATACAACCCTTAGTACCTTATGATGACACTGACGGTAGTTTATCTGACAATGAAAATATTGTTACTGGATGCTTAACTACGGAGGAAGGACATCGTCTCATTCAGTCTTCATCAAATAGTTCATCATCGTCAGCTTCATCTTTGGATTCATCCGATAGTTCATCTTCGGAGTCGTCCAATTGTTCTCCATCACCAGCAAAAGTAAACTTACTAACCCATATTACTCAAAACGTGACTGTTGATGAACTGGAGAGCGATGGCGTTTTAAGTTATTATTTATGGCTGTTAATATTTATTATAGATAATTTATACTATTAAATTATATTGATCTTTTAGGTAGTAAATCGTCGTCCCAGAGAGTTAAAAAGAGTTCAAAATTCATTACCTATGTCTACTGACTCATTCAATAAAGAACTCAACATCAGTAGATAGTAAGCCACTTTACTCCACTTTGACCTTTGACCCCTGACGTCACAAGCTCCGTCCGCGCACCGATCACAACCCTGCGATGACGTCGCGGTTCACCCCACTGTGACCTTTGAACTCTAACAGCCAGTAAGTAGTTATTTGTTAATATGTACATATTATTTTTGTATTTTAAATATTATCCATCGTCTATAAGACAATTGTAATCCAAATTATTAATTATTTATTAAGCAAAAAATTCTCTACCGTGGGTAGGAATCGAACTCGGGACTAGCACCACCGAAGCTAAGTATCCACGTCGCTAAGCCACATAGACGTTTAAAATCAAATAACAAAAATCTGTATAAAAAAAACAAAGTATTTATCAAAATTGTAACACCTGTGTCATGGTCAGAACGGGATATACAAAGCAATGTGTTGATATAACGTGTAAATACAAACCGCAGAGGATAATGCAAAAGCGAATAGTAATGTCAAGGTTGGCGATATGGATATTGCAAACATATATTTTTATTTAAACTTGTGTGTTAAAGAAATGAAAAGCCGCAAACTCAAAGTACGATAAAGATGTAAAGAGAAACTATTTTTAACAAGGTGGTTTTTAGTTGTAAAGAATTATGTTTTGAATCGAGTATTTAAAATATGAAAAATTACGAATGTATTTACAAATTAGTAAAGATTACTGATATCAGTGTTGCAGAAAACCGCAAAATATTATTTTTATTAAAATTGCAAATAGCAGAAAAACACGTGAAATTGATAAAGTTGAAAGCAGGCTGCGATATCGACAAAACCGCAAACTGTTATCTAGATGCAGAACAACAGCGAAGACTTCAACGTGTCATTTTAAATAATATTTTTCAAAGAAATGTGTGTTATGGATTATAGTGTAAAAAATCAGAAAAATGTGGCAAAATGTAAAAATTTTGTGAAAAAATATGTAAATATACATTTATATGCCTGTAAGGACCTACCAAGAACAATGATTAACAGAAGGAAACAGAGGTAAGTAATATGCTGTACTATTATTATTATTCAATGACTGGCACCTAAAATGATTCAAAAACGTAAGGAAGGTAAAAGCGCTAGTATGTTGTTTTATTTTGTAAAAAATGTAGATGTAACATACATGTACAAAGGGGCGGCTGTACCGGCAAAATATTTCAAAACGTGGTAAAATAATTAAGAGATTAAAACAGTTTTACTTTTGCTTACAGAATATACCAACGATTACTATAAAAATCCCAAAAAGTTCTAAATTGTCAAAAACTAAGGCGTAAAGGCCGACAGGAATAGACGAAGTATACAGATACTAAGGTAAGATATTGTTATTTTGCTTTAAGTATGCCTAATTTTTTAACAAATACCATAAATGTGCCTGGTATTTAACAAACATGTAAATAAAATGTCTACACAGCACTTTTTTTGCAAAATGTCCAATATGCAGATGTCCCAAATGCCTAATGAGCATGCACAACAATGCCATTGTATTTGCTTGATAAAAAAACGTTTTTAAATTTTGTGTATCAAAAATTCTCAAATGTAAAATAAAGAATACATGAGTACCTAGAAAAATATTACACAATACAAGCATTGGACAAATTATGTAAACTTATAATTTTAGATGAGAAGCCGAACATGAAGCATCAGTGCCGCAAAACTGTAATATATATATATATATATATATATATATATATTATATATATATATATATATATAATATATATATATATATATATATACATATATATATATATATATATATTATATATATATATATTATATATATATATATATATTGAGTACTATCAGAAACAACAACAACGTCTGAAGCCTCTAGAATACGGAAGGTACCGTTGCGATTCTTCAGTCTGAACAGCTAAAAATAATATACGTAGATATGTAACCGTTAAACCCTAGGGTATGTAAAATATGGAGATTCAACACCTAATGACAACTCTACCTCTCACACCACGAGACGCTTTATATGCTGGTAGAACAGGTAATACCGTAGAGAATTACAACAAATCAGGAGAACCACAGAAAAGAGCCTGAATAAGTTACTACATAATTTTATATTATTATTATTTTATGATACATCTATATAATTTAATCGTACAGAAAAAACGAAAAACGTAATACGACCTATCCGTCAAGGATTACAGAGGTAAATGACGTTCGAGGAAGATACAGTGTCGCTCAGGAACATAATAACCAACATATGACCATAAAAATTTCCCTATATAATGATTAAAAATGTAATAATCAGAGGCGACTCCGATGTCACCAATGTAAAAGAATAGGGAATGTTAGCGTTATGTGAAGGTAAGGGAAACGCTGTCACCAAATGAAATACACA
The DNA here is from genome assembly GCA_918026665.1 of Diabrotica balteata. Classification (NCBI taxonomy): domain Eukaryota; kingdom Metazoa; phylum Arthropoda; class Insecta; order Coleoptera; family Chrysomelidae; genus Diabrotica; species Diabrotica balteata. Next base: position 78,106,879 of record OU898284.1, read on the forward strand.
ATAGATCCTCATGGGATGCTAACCCTGCGAGCGGCTGCAAGGAATACTGGTCACACTGGTCTGGAGGGCTGGCTCGTCTTCGTGGATTTACGAGAAGATAAGGGATTTCGGGATAGGGGTAAGGACTCCTAGGTCTCAGGTCCTGTGAAGAGTAGAGGTTATGGGCTTACTTTTGAAGCCGGAGATATGCATACGCAGAATCTCGAGTTCTCCTAGTCTCTAGTGAGTCGGACGAAAGGAACATTAAAAAAAACCAAATTAGAGTCAACAATATATTGAATCTACCCTGAAGTTACTAATACAATCGTTAACACGTTATTCTGCGCGTCGGGAGACGATGTAGCAAGATAGTGAAGAGTTGACAGTTGTACTAATATAATTACACAGGTTAGTATAAAGAAATCTGTTACCTTATGTGTATATTAGGGCTTCAACCACGACACGTTCAGTCTTCTGGAACTCGGTCAGTTGAGGGTTGCGAACTTTCGAGCTGCCACAATAACCGGACTACACGCGAACTCTGCCAGATGATACCCGGCCCCCGGAGAATCACCGATTGTCTCGCGTACTGGACGCTATCGCGTCCGGCGATCACTGCCCTGAGCGGGCAGTTACGGCGCCCCCGTTATCACTACTACTCATTACTAACTGTCTTGTACCCGACGCTACCGCGTCGACCCGGCGCGGCGCCTGGCAATACTGCCTGAACGGGCAGTCACCGTGCCCCCGTTATCACTACTGACTTCTAACTACTTCGTTCGGTTTTATCAAATGGTGTCCTAGTTGACCGGTTGTAGTCCAAGGTTACGTTTTCGCCGAGTTGTAGTTTTGGCGTTATTGCTGCCTATTTGGGTCACGGGTGTTTCGTGCTTTTTATACGTTTAAACAATTATCAAACAATGCAATAACTAGGTCAATTGTTATACTTTGTATAATTTAAATGTATAAGTTAACTGTATTAATTATCCCTTATTTAATTTGGTAATATATAATAATTATCTCGAATAATTATTTATCTTTTCTATGCTACTTATTATTCCATTATCCCTTTATTCCAACTTCTCACTCACTTGCTACGCTTACATTACATTACTCCCTACGCAAAAAAAGAAAAGGGCCGAGGGGCCTTTTCCTTTTCCAACAATAAATTTATCTACTTACATATTATATTAGTAGAAAGGGATGCACTATACTCCACTTTGACCTTTGACCCCTGACGTCACAAGCACCGTCCGCTCACTGGTCACGTCCCGCGATGACGTCATGAACGCTAACCCGCGCCCCGTCATGACGCTCAGCCTACGAGGCCAATCGGTCATTTGGTAGGTGTCAATAGGTATAAAAAAAGTATTTATCAAAGGTGTAACGGCCATTTGTCATGGTTAGAACGGGATATACGAAGCAATGTGTCGATATAAAGTGTAAATACAAACCGCAGAGAATAACGCAAAAGCGAATAGTAATGTCAAGGTTGTCGATATGGGTATTGCAAACATATATTTTTATTTAAACTTGTGTGTTAAAGAAATCCGCAAACTCAAAGTGCGATAAAGAGAAACTACTTTTAATCAAGTATTTAAAATATGAAAAATTACGAATGTATTTACAAATTAGCAAATATTACAGATATCACCGATGTAGAAAGCCGCAAAATATTATTTTTATTAAAAGGCGAATAGCAGAAAAACATGTGAAATTGATAAACTTGTAAGCAGGTTGCGATATCGCCAAAACCGCAAACTGTTATCTAGGTGTAGAACAACAGCGAAGACTTCATCGTTTCATTTGAAATAATATTTTTCAAAGAAATGTGTGTTAAATATAAAAAGCCGCAAACATAAAGTACGATAAAGAGAAACTATTTTTAACAAAAACAGTTTTTAGTTGTAAAGAATTATGTTTTGAATCGAGTATCTAATTCGGTTATTTACAAATTAGTAAAGATTAGGTTAAATATCAGTGTTGCAGAAGACCGCAAAAGTTCTGTGGTATCGTAAGCGTAATATAAACAAATAGTTCATAATAACCCAATGCACATATTCGGAATGCAATAATTATTTATGAAAAGTAGAAAATTATAGGTGACATGTTATTTAATAAAGAGTTCAAAATAAATAGTAATAACTAAAGTAAATATACTTAATGGTAAAAACTTACGATCTATGCATCTGTGTGTATGTTTAAAAAATTCAGCCACAACGCCAAAGGGTCCAGTAACAGGTCATGCTCTTTTAAAATTTTCAAACACAGCGTAAGGAATCCATTAGTGGCAGGCGATTCACACCTTTCCATGCCTAAAACTGAAGCGTCTTGTGAGCAAGACTCAGTATGTATATTCCAAACAAAATAATATTTTCTCAAAAAAGGAATTCCAAGAAAGAGGCGATAGATTTACTATATAATTTCTTTATTATTATTATTATACGCTGCACACATTAGTCATATAGGAAAACACATAATAGACCCTAACCGTCAAATATTACTGAAAAAAAATATACACGACAGGAAGGCGGGAAAAAGGAGCAGTGGTTAAGGAACAGGTAAATAGGTATTCCCACCAACCACCCGTGCCAGTTAAACCGACACTACAACATCTCGTACAAAATAGGTTAAATATAGGATCAAAAACAATTAACAAAAAACCGGTATAAGAATCAAATTTAAAACTCGATGATTATACTTAGTAATGGTACAGCTGAAAGTAAAAAACCGTTGAAACCCCTCTCACAAATACCAAATATGTTTGTCTGCTTTACAGGACTGTTTAAAGAAAACAAAATCTATTTCCCTAACAATCACGATCGTTTTTCCATAAAAAGATATTAAAATATAAGGCATTGTCCCACTTAGGAAGAACGCGTAGCACTTTGGCTAGTTTGCAAAACTGAACGCAGGATGGCAATACAAAAAAATCATACAACCAAGCCCTTAAGCTAAAGACGGTCCTGAAAACAACAAGGTACAAAAAGCCCTCTTCAAAGGTAGATAAAAACATTAAGAAACCAACTAAAAGGCGAGCAGAAGAAGGAGGGTGGCTTCATGCCTACTACGCAGACTGCAAAGCATAGAATACAATGAGATGTCGAGAGAAACTAACTTAAAAATTAGTAAAATTATTATAAGAATACGCCAGGTTGGGTTAAGGAAAAGGTAACAGGTCCAGGAAATGGATCATGGGTATACCCGCCATCCAACCCGTGCCAGATAAACCGACACTACAGCATCTCGTTCAGTATAGGGTAAAGTAATTGGTTCTAAAAACACGACATAAAACGCTAACACACGCCATGGTTTTAACAAAGATACATAGAGTATTAAAATTCATTTTCAATAATGATTAAGCAGCGATACAAAAAAAAGAATACGACAGGTAGGCTCTAAAGCAGAATGACATTTCAATAAACTTATATTACCTAAAAAAAGATAAACATTTTACGCCCCTCCCAACTTATTTGACAAAAGAAAAGAAGGATCAACATATTAACTTATTATTAATACAAGATAAATACGATTATGCACAAGGTTGTATTAGATATCCTTACGTTTGGATAAAAAATTTATCACGTCTCCTTTCTAAGCAGCTTAGCAAAGAAAAGAAAACAAAATATTTCTGTAATGCTTGTCTTCACTATTTTAGAACTGATGAAAAATTAAATATTCATAAGGCATGCTGCAAAGGGCGATCAAATCATATACGCGATAGATGCCTACAACCATTTTCATCATCTACTCAGCTTGAAGCCCACACCAAGGATTGCATAAAAATTAATGAAACAGCCGTTAAAATGCCTGAGAACCGTAATAAAATGCTTAGATTTAAGAATTTCCGTAATAAGATTAATACCCCTATTTGTTGGTAATGGCCTGTTTCTCGATATTTTGAATTATATCCCGGCCCCTTGACCGGTTTTCCTACAAATTTTGGTCTGCACGAATTAAAGAAAGGGTATTTTCCACATTATTTCAATGTGCCTGAGAACCAACACTATGTTGGGGGTTTAACCTACCCTAAATACTATGGCCCCAACACTATGAAAGAGAAACAACGAACAGCTTTCCTCGAATGGTATGAGGCCCATAAAAACGATGAGTTTGATTTTCAGAGGGATCTACATGTCTATTGCGACTCAGATGCTCCTCGCCCTCCTTTAAAGTAACGTCTATTAATTTATCTATTCTGTAAACATAAATGTCTGATAGTATAAATATCAGTATTCATTAAAATTTACTTACTCTTCGTTACAGTCTAAACCATCAAGCCTGAAACAAAAGCCACCGCAAAGACAGAGAAAAAGCTGACCAAGGCGTAAAAAGGTAAAAGGCGTACCTTCTCTGGCAGACTATGGAAATCTAGAGTAATGGTGGCCAAACAGCGAGTTCTTCTTCTAAATTCAACTCTAACAAAACCTTGAAAGCATCACTTGAAATGGTGATGAATGGATATGAATATGCAACTACAAAAACTATTAGATATACTACATCCTTAAAACCTTATAAATAACATCAAAAAACAACACGACAGTATGATAAGGAGAAAGGAGCAATGGTAAAGGAGACAGGAAAACAGGTATTCCCACCAACCACCCGTGCCAGTTAAACCGACACTGCAACATCTCGTACAAAAAAAAATAGGTAAAATAGGGTAACAAATATCCAGCAAAATAAGTGTACAATTTCTGTATAGACGCTAAAACAAAAGGCATCGCTAACGGTCAAATATTTCGTACAATGATATTTAAAGAATACCCGCCACAAAAATAGTTATAAACATGAAAACAGGGCTACATATTAGAAAGAGTATAAGCATAACACTACCTATAGAAAGTAATACCATTCTACACGAAGTAGGTAAAACAAATGGTGATAACCCTCTTCACTTCACACTTCATGCAACACGAAGTAAACGAACAGAAAATAGTAAAGTAACAAAGAAGTATTTACGAAGCAAATATTGTTCAATATATATAGCCAGCTATATCGGTTCTGAAAAGCCCAACACAAATGGAGCAACTGTTTGTCATATTTGTGGCAAACGCTTTTTGGCTACAGATAACGTTTTAGACAACGCTAAGAACCACTGGAATAGAGACGATAGATTTTACTATATAATTTCTTTATTATTATAAGTTGTATACTTTAGTCATATAGGAAAAACATAAGAGGTCCTAACTTCAATGATTACGGAAAAAATTTACAATCGTCAGGAAGGTGGAAACAAAGGAGCAATGGTAAAGGAGACAGGAAAACAGGTATTCCCACCAACCACCCGTGCCAGTTAAACCGACACTGCAACATCTCGTACAAAAATAGGTAAAATAGGGTAACAAATGTCCAGCAAAATAAGTGTACAATTTCTGTATAGACGCTAAAACAAAAGGCGTCGCTAAAGGTCAAATATTTCGTACAATGATATTTAAAGAATACCCGCCACAAAAATAGTTATAAACATGAAAATAGGGTTACATACAAGAAAGAGGATAGCATAACACTACCTATATAGAAAGTAATACCATTCTACACGAAGTAGGTAAAACAAATGGTGATAACCCTCTTCACTTCACACTTCATGCAGTACGAGGTAAACGACCAGAAAATAGCAAAATTAAAACAAGTATTTACGAAACATAAATATTGTTCAATATATAGTCAGCTATAGACAATTCTAAGAACCGTAGGAAAAGAGACGATAGATTTACTATATAATTTCCTTATTATACGGCGTATCCATTAGTCATATAGGACAAAAAACACGTAATAGACACTAACCGTCAAAGATTACTGAAAAAATATACACACGACAGAAAGTCGTTATCTGCAGTGTACAGTTCAATACAGTGGGTTTTTAACGGTCCATATTGAGGAGACCTGTTTGTTTGTGTGAGTAGCCATGCATATAAAACGAGTGACCTTATCTAGGTTCTCGTTAAACAGTTTGACCAAAAAAAAATATTTGTCTATAAAAATATATAGCTTGTAGACAACTATTATATATACTTAAAACCGTGACAATAAATCTGACGCATAAGGATGTAGGAATGTTTTTGGATGATACGGATATTGTTTGTAGTAGAAAACCTCATATACTTTAAATATGTCGTAACCATCGTAGTAAAAAAAATAAATCTTTATAAAAAACACACATATAATTCAACCATTAAACCCCTGTTGAATTAAATAACAACTTACGAACAACAGACAGAAGTAGCTTTGAAAAGAACCTTTTTAAGTTAATGAATAATGCAGTGTTTGGTAAAAATAACCATCTTCTACGAACACTTCCATCTGTCCATCTATAGAAAACTGTAATGGAAGCAAGTCACACACACCATAATTATTGCCTACCCATATCTCACCACTGAAGACGAAATTATTTATTGCGAACGTAATCATCACAAAGTCAAGATCTTGTGTGAATTGAATCAGATTTAAATCGATGAACAATGCAGTGTTCGGTAAAAATAACCATCTTCTGCATAAAAATCATAACCGTACTAAAAAAAAGGACACGTAAAAAGAAAATTGCACATGGTTTAGTTCTGAAAAAGATACATAGAGTATTAAAATTTAAACAGGCTCCATGGTTAAAGAGTTACATAGACATGAACACAGATCTTCGAAAAAAGGCAAAGAATGAGTTTGAAAAAAACCTTTTTTAAGCTCGTGAATAATACTGTGTTTGTTATAGACGTTGGACGCGAAATTCTCCGTTAGGTTTTTCCACACAGATCTCAACATTTACAACTATGGACTACATGATGTATATTTAAGTTACATCCAGAACTACGTAGAGTGTTTAGATAACTTTACGACAAAGACGGCCACACAGAATCTAATACAGTCAGATAAGCACCATGTTTATACCATAACACAAAACAAGGTTTGTCATCGATATTTTGATACCTCAGACTAACGTTAAGACAATATTTATGGTATCCCTCAGGTTAACAAGAAGGTATTGGGTATGATGAAAGATGAGAATGAAGGCCGAATAATGACCGACTATATAGGTCTTCGATCGAAATTGTACACTACAAAAGTATCCATCACAGATGATGAAATTGAAAAAATGAGGGGGGAGTTGGAAGAACAGCAGTATGAGGATGACTATCGAAAGTATTTACCAACAGAAGTACAAACACCTGTTTCCACTATTAAACAGATGACAAGGGTAAAGACATTAATGACAATAGATCAATTTTTATTTTTAAGTAAGCGTGTATAAATAATAATAAGTAAATAAGAAGTAAGTATAGAACAGAAAGCTTAAAACATCAATCAATTCCTTTAAATTAGTAGTAAACAGTAAAGAGTTTAAGTAATATTTATAAGTAGACATAGTCACGTATAAAAAGTCATGTACAAAATAAAAAAAAGAAATATTATTTTGCTTAGAATATACATACCTGGAGGTATCGTGTTGGTGCTTCAGGTTGTAGACACTAAATAGTACTCAATGCTCTCGAGCAGGCTTTTTATAGTATGTATATGGTGGGGTAGTATCAAGGCTTGGTCTTAAGACTTGTTTTTCTAAAAACGTATATCTAACCACAGAATCTGTTGTTGATCGGGTTATGCAAGCTTCTGCATTGATTAAACCTACCAAAGCGGAAAAACAATAGTGATAACTGAAACAGTTTTATAACGACTTAACCAATTATTTATCAAAGTATTGATACACACCGCAGATAATACGGAAAAGTGCAACAAACAAATGCAAGGAAATTACGATAACGAAAACGTTCCCGCAGTTTGAAAAATTGTTTAAAAGATTTTTGTAACACCTTAACCACTTATTTATCAAAGTATTGATTTATCTTCATATAATAGGAAAATGCAGCAAACAAATGCATGGTTAGGACGATACAAAACCAAGATTGTTTTTCGTAAAATACACAATAACAAAAATATTAGTGGTTTACTCCAATGTATATAAGGCCTACCAAGCTGTTACACAACCATACAAAATGTTCTGCTATAAATGCAAATGTTTATTTTGTTTTTGTCAAGAGACACTAGAGTAAGTTACTATATAAATTCTATTTTATTAGTTATTATTGTTTATTATTTATTATTTTATAGTTATTACACAAAAAATGGGGTTCTGGTACAGCCTCATTGTGGCGGAAGACCTAAAGAAAACGAAGAGTAAGTAAATTTTAATGAATACTGATATTTATACTAACAGACATTTATGTTTACAGAATAGATAAATTAATAGACGGTACTTTAAAGGAGGGCGAGGAGCAGGGGGAGGCAGCTGCTGAAGAGTATGTATATACCACATTTTATTACATATAGAATTATTGTTTTATTGATTTACAGAGCCATCCTGGATATTTTAGGCGAGGAGTCTTTGTACGAGTAAGTATTAAACGTGATGCAATATGTATAATATAATGTGGCTTTTGTTTCAGGCTTGATGGTAAGGACAGTAGCGAAGAGGAGGATCAAACAACAACGCCACCACCCCCCAAAAAAAAAAAGACATTTAAATAAAAATTTTAAAAATTTCATGTGTTTATTATTTTACACTTTTACAGTAAAAACTACATATAATAGAACCATTAAATCATTAGAGAATCATTATAGCATTACTGGTAGTAGGTGTGAAAACAATGTACACAGTGCCAAAGGTAAAATAACCATCTTCTACGAATACTTCCATCGTTTCACCCTCGTTCACATACAAGTTCTCGATGTAAAATATCTGTCCATCTATAGAAAACTGCAATTGAAGCAAGTCGCCCTCACCATAATTATTACCTAGCCATATCTCACCACTGTAGACGAAATTATTTATTGCGAACGTAATCAACACAAAGTCAAGATCTTGTGTGAATTGAATCAGATTTATGGTAACGAATTGAAAATTTTCAGATAAAATGTTAATTTGAACAAGAAACTCGCACTCAGCCATGTTCAAGCAACCAATAAAGATAAAAGAATATCAAAGACTGTTACATTTTCAGGTCGAAATTCGAAATTTATATCTTTATGTAGAAACAAACAAGAAACCGCAGTCATTTTGTAAAGGATATCAGATAAGAATGGTATTGTTTAAAAGAAAAATCATAAAAGAGAATCAAATAAAGTGTTAATAGGCCAATGTCTATATACTAACAGATGGATGCAGACTTACACAGAGACACACAGAGTGTAACAGAGGTTTGCAGAACATAGCAGGCGCCATCAGTGGCACGCTAACAGTTCAGACGCCGTCAGCGACATGCAAGCAGAGGGTAGAAGAGGGTAACAGAGGGTAGCAGAGGGTAACAGAGGGTAACAGAGCGTACCAGAGGGTAGCAGAGGGTAGCAGAGGGCAACAGAGGGTAACAGAGCGTACCAGAGGGTAACAGAGCGTACCAGAGGGTAGCAGAGGGTAGCAGAGGGTAACAGAGGGTAACAGAGCGTACCAGAGGGTAGCAGAGGGTAACAGAGGGTAGCAGAGCGTACCAGAGGGTAGCAGAGGGTAACAGAGGGTACAGAGGGTAACAGAGGGTAACAGAGCGTACCAGAGGGTAGCAGAGACACACCGAGGGTAGCAGAGACCATATAACAGAGCGTAACAGAGGGTAGCAGAGGGTACCCTCTGCTACCCTCTGGTACCCTCTGCTACCCTCTGTTACGCTCTGTTACGCTCTGTTATATGGTCTCTGCTACCCACGGTGTGTCTCTGTTACTCTCTGCTACCCTCTGGTACCCTCTGCTACCCTCTGTTACGCTCTGTTATATGGTCTCTGCTACCCTCGGTGTGTCTCTGCTACCCTCTGTTACCCTCTGGTACGCTCTGTTACCCTCTGTTACCCTCTGCTACCCTCTGTTACCCTCTGCTACCCTCTGGTACGCTCTGCTACCCTCTGTTACCCTCTGCTACCCTCTGCTACCCTCTGGTACGCTCTGTTACCCTCTGTTACCCTCTGCTACCCTCTGCTACCCTCTGGTACGCTCTGTTACCCTCTGGTACGCTCTGTTACCCTCTGTTGCCCTCTGCTACCCTCTGCTACCCTCTGGTACGCTCTGTTACCCTCTGTTACCCTCTGCTACCCTCTGTTACCCTCTTCTACCCTCTGCTTGCATGTCGCTGACGGCGTCTGAACTGTTAGCGTGCCACTGATGGCGCCTGCTATGTTCTGCAAACCTCTGTTACACTCTGTGTGTCTCTGTGTAAGTCTGCATCCATCTGTTAGTATATAGACATTGGCCTATTAACACTTTATTTGATTCTCTTTTATGATTTTTCTTTTAAACAATACCATTCTTATCTGATATCCTTTACAAAATGACTGCGGTTTCTTGTTTGTTTCTACATAAAGATATAAATTTCGAATTTCGACCTGAAAATGTAACAGTCTTTGATATTCTTTTATCTTTATTGGTTGCTTGAACATGGCTGAGTGCGAGTTTCTTGTTCAAATTAACATTTTATCTGAAAATTTTCAATTCGTTACCATAAATCTGATTCAATTCACACAAGATCTTGACTTTGTGTTGATTACGTTCGCAATAAATAATTTCGTCTACAGTGGTGAGATATGGCTAGGTAATAATTATGGTGAGGGCGACTTGCTTCAATTGCAGTTTTCTATAGATGGACAGATATTTTACATCGAGAACTTGTATGTGAACGAGGGTGAAACGATGGAAGTATTCGTAGAAGATGGTTATTTTACCTTTGGCACTGTGTACATTGTTTTCACACCTACTACCAGTAATGCTATAATGATTCTCTAATGATTTAATGGTTCTATTATATGTAGTTTTTACTGTAAAAGTGTAAAATAATAAACACATGAAATTTTTAAAATTTTTATTTAAATGTCTTTTTTTTTTTTGGGGGGTGGTGGCGTTGTTGTTTGATCCTCCTCTTCGCTACTGTCCTTACCATCAAGCCTGAAACAAAAGCCACATTATATTATACATATTGCATCACGTTTAATACTTACTCGTACAAAGACTCCTCGCCTAAAATATCCAGGATGGCTCTGTAAATCAATAAAACAATAATTCTATATGTAATAAAATGTGGTATATACATACTCTTCAGCAGCTGCCTCCCCCTGCTCCTCGCCCTCCTTTAAAGTACCGTCTATTAATTTATCTATTCTGTAAACATAAATGTCTGTTAGTATAAATATCAGTATTCATTAAAATTTACTTACTCTTCGTTACATTCTAAACCATCAAGCCTGAAACAAAAGCCGCATTATATTATACATATTGCAACACGTTTAATACTTACTCATACAAAGGCTCCTCTCCAAAAATATCCAGGATGTCTCTGTAAATCAATAAAACAATAATTCTATATGTAATAAAATGTGGTATATACATACTCTTCAGCAGCTGCCTCCCCCTGCTCCTCGCCCTCCTTTAAAGTACCGTCTATTAATTTATCTATTCTGTAAACATAAATGTCTGTTAGTATAAATATCAGTATTCATTAAAATTTACTTACTCTTCGTTTTCTTTAGGTCTTCCGCCACAATGAGGCTGTACCAGAACCCCATTTTTTGTGTAATAACTATAAAATAATAAATAATAAACAATAATAACTAATAAAATAGAATTTATATAGTAACTTACTCTAGTGTCTCTTGACAAAAACAAAATAAACATTTGCATTTATAGCAGAACATTTTGTATGGTTGTGTAACAGCTTGGTAGGCCTTATATACATTGGAGTAAACCACTAATATTTTTGTTATTGTGTATTTTACGAAAAACAATCTTGGTTTTGTATCGTCCTAACCATGCATTTGTTTGCTGCATTTTCCTATTATATGAAGATAAATCAATACTTTGATAAATAAGTGGTTAAGGTGTTACAAAAATCTTTTAAACAATTTTTCAAACTGCGGGAACGTTTTCGTTATCGTAATTTCCTTGCATTTGTTTGTTGCACTTTTCCGTATTATCTGCGGTGTGTATCAATACTTTGATAAATAATTGGTTAAGTCGTTATAAAACTGTTTCAGTTATCACTATTGTTTTTCCGCTTTGGTAGGTTTAATCAATGCAGAAGCTTGCATAACCCGATCAACAACAGATTCTGTGGTTAGATATACGTTTTTAGAAAAACAAGTCTTAAGACCAAGCCTTGATACTACCCCACCATATACATACTATAAAAAGCCTGCTCGAGAGCATTGAGTACTATTTAGTGTCTACAACCTGAAGCACCAACACGATACCTCCAGGTATGTATATTCTAAGCAAAATAATATTTCTTTTTTTTTATTTTGTACATGACTTTTTATACGTGACTATGTCTACTTATAAATATTACTTAAACTCTTTACTGTTTACTACTAATTTAAAGGAATTGATTGATGTTTTAAGCTTTCTGTTCTATACTTACTTCTTATTTACTTATTATTATTTATACACGCTTACTTAAAAATAAAAATTGATCTATTGTCATTAATGTCTTTACCCTTGTCATCTGTTTAATAGTGGAAACAGGTGTTTGTACTTCTGTTGGTAAATACTTTCGATAGTCATCCTCATACTGCTGTTCTTCCAACTCCCCCCTCATTTTTTCAATTTCATCATCTGTGATGGATACTTTTGTAGTGTACAATTTCGATCGAAGACCTATATAGTCGGTCATTATTCGGCCTTCATTCTCATCTTTCATCATACCCAATACCTTCTTGTTAACCTGAGGGATACCATAAATATTGTCTTAACGTTAGTCTGAGGTATCAAAATATCGATGACAAACCTTGTTTTGTGTTATGGTATAAACATGGTGCTTATCTGACTGTATTAGATTCTGTGTGGCCGTCTTTGTCGTAAAGTTATCTAAACACTCTACGTAGTTCTGGATGTAACTTAAATATACATCATGTAGTCCATAGTTGTAAATGTTGAGATCTGTGTGGAAAAACCTAACGGAGAATTTCGCGTCCAACGTCTATAACAAACACAGTATTATTCACGAGCTTAAAAAAGGTTTTTTTCAAACTCATTCTTTGCCTTTTTTCGAAGATCTGTGTTCATGTCTATGTAACTCTTTAACCATGGAGCCTGTTTAAATTTTAATACTCTATGTATCTTTTTCAGAACTAAACCATGTGCAATTTTCTTTTTACGTGTCCTTTTTTTTAGTACGGTTATGATTTTTATGCAGAAGATGGTTATTTTTACCGAACACTGCATTGTTCATCGATTTAAATCTGATTCAATTCACACAAGATCTTGACTTTGTGATGATTACGTTCGCAATAAATAATTTCGTCTTCAGTGGTGAGATATGGGTAGGCAATAATTATGGTGTGTGTGACTTGCTTCCATTACAGTTTTCTATAGATGGACAGATGGAAGTGTTCGTAGAAGATGGTTATTTTTACCAAACACTGCATTATTCATTAACTTAAAAAGGTTCTTTTCAAAGCTACTTCTGTCTGTTGTTCGTAAGTTGTTATTTAATTCAACAGGGGTTTAATGGTTGAATTATATGTGTGTTTTTTATAAAGATTTATTTTTTTTACTACGATGGTTACGACATATTTAAAGTATATGAGGTTTTCTACTACAAACAATATCCGTATCATCCAAAAACATTCCTACATCCTTATGCGTCAGATTTATTGTCACGGTTTTAAGTATATATAATAGTTGTCTACAAGCTATATATTTTTATAGACAAATATTTTTTTTTGGTCAAACTGTTTAACGAGAACCTAGATAAGGTCACTCGTTTTATATGCATGGCTACTCACACAAACAAACAGGTCTCCTCAATATGGACCGTTAAAAACCCACTGTATTGAACTGTACACTGCAGATAACGACTTTCTGTCGTGTGTATATTTTTTCAGTAATCTTTGACGGTTAGTGTCTATTACGTGTTTTTTGTCCTATATGACTAATGGATACGCCGTATAATAAGGAAATTATATAGTAAATCTATCGTCTCTTTTCCTACGGTTCTTAGAATTGTCTATAGCTGACTATATATTGAACAATATTTATGTTTCGTAAATACTTGTTTTAATTTTGCTATTTTCTGGTCGTTTACCTCGTACTGCATGAAGTGTGAAGTGAAGAGGGTTATCACCATTTGTTTTACCTACTTCGTGTAGAATGGTATTACTTTCTATATAGGTAGTGTTATGCTATCCTCTTTCTTGTATGTAACCCTATTTTCATGTTTATAACTATTTTTGTGGCGGGTATTCTTTAAATATCATTGTACGAAATATTTGACCTTTAGCGACGCCTTTTGTTTTAGCGTCTATACAGAAATTGTACACTTATTTTGCTGGACATTTGTTACCCTATTTTACCTATTTTTGTACGAGATGTTGCAGTGTCGGTTTAACTGGCACGGGTGGTTGGTGGGAATACCTGTTTTCCTGTCTCCTTTACCATTGCTCCTTTGTTTCCACCTTCCTGACGATTGTAAATTTTTTCCGTAATCATTGAAGTTAGGACCTCTTATGTTTTTCCTATATGACTAAAGTATACAACTTATAATAATAAAGAAATTATATAGTAAAATCTATCGTCTCTATTCCAGTGGTTCTTAGCGTTGTCTAAAACGTTATCTGTAGCCAAAAAGCGTTTGCCACAAATATGACAAACAGTTGCTCCATTTGTGTTGGGCTTTTCAGAACCGATATAGCTGGCTATATATATTGAACAATATTTGCTTCGTAAATACTTCTTTGTTACTTTACTATTTTCTGTTCGTTTACTTCGTGTTGCATGAAGTGTGAAGTGAAGAGGGTTATCACCATTTGTTTTACCTACTTCGTGTAGAATGGTATTACTTTCTATAGGTAGTGTTATGCTTATACTCTTTCTAATATGTAGCCCTGTTTTCATGTTTATAACTATTTTTGTGGCGGGTATTCTTTAAATATCATTGTACGAAATATTTGACCGTTAGCGATGCCTTTTGTTTTAGCGTCTATACAGAAATTGTACACTTATTTTGCTGGATATTTGTTACCCTATTTTACCTATTTTTTTTTTGTACGAGATGTTGCAGTGTCGGTTTAACTGGCACGGGTGGTTGGTGGGAATACCTGTTTTCCTGTCTCCTTTACCATTGCTCCTTTCTCCTTATCATACTGTCGTGTTGTTTTTTGATGTTATTTATAAGGTTTTAAGGATGTAGTATATCTAATAGTTTTTGTAGTTGCATATTCATATCCATTCATCACCATTTCAAGTGATGCTTTCAAGGTTTTGTTAGAGTTGAATTTAGAAGAAGAACTCGCTGTTTGGCCACCATTACTCTAGATTTCCATAGTCTGCCAGAGAAGGTACGCCTTTTACCTTTTTACGCCTTGGTCAGCTTTTTCTCTGTCTTTGCGGTGGCTTTTGTTTCAGGCTTGATGGTTTAGACTGTAACGAAGAGTAAGTAAATTTTAATGAATACTGATATTTATACTATCAGACATTTATGTTTACAGAATAGATAAATTAATAGACGTTACTTTAAAGGAGGGCGAGGAGCATCTGAGTCGCAATAGACATGTAGATCCCTCTGAAAATCAAACTCATCGTTTTTATGGGCCTCATACCATTCGAGGAAAGCTGTTCGTTGTTTCTCTTTCATAGTGTTGGGGCCATAGTATTTAGGGTAGGTTAAACCCCCAACATAGTGTTGGTTCTCAGGCACATTGAAATAATGTGGAAAATACCCTTTCTTTAATTCGTGCAGACCAAAATTTGTAGGAAAACCGGTCAAGGGGCCGGGATATAATTCAAAATATCGAGAAACAGGCCATTACCAACAAATAGGGGTATTAATCTTATTACGGAAATTCTTAAATCTAAGCATTTTATTACGGTTCTCAGGCATTTTAACGGCTGTTTCATTAATTTTTATGCAATCCTTGGTGTGGGCTTCAAGCTGAGTAGATGATGAAAATGGTTGTAGGCATCTATCGCGTATATGATTTGATCGCCCTTTGCAGCATGCCTTATGAATATTTAATTTTTCATCAGTTCTAAAATAGTGAAGACAAGCATTACAGAAATATTTTGTTTTCTTTTCTTTGCTAAGCTGCTTAGAAAGGAGACGTGATAAATTTTTTATCCAAACGTAAGGATATCTAATACAACCTTGTGCATAATCGTATTTATCTTGTATTAATAATAAGTTAATATGTTGATCCTTCTTTTCTTTTGTCAAATAAGTTGGGAGGGGCGTAAAATGTTTATCTTTTTTTAGGTAATATAAGTTTATTGAAATGTCATTCTGCTTTAGAGCCTACCTGTCGTATTCTTTTTTTTGTATCGCTGCTTAATCATTATTGAAAATGAATTTTAATACTCTATGTATCTTTGTTAAAACCATGGCGTGTGTTAGCGTTTTATGTCGTGTTTTTAGAACCAATTACTTTACCCTATACTGAACGAGATGTTGTAGTGTCGGTTTATCTGGCACGGGTTGGATGGCGGGTATACCCATGATCCATTTCCTGGACCTGTTACCTTTTCCTTAACCCAACCTGGCGTATTCTTATAATAATTTTACTAATTTTTAAGTTAGTTTCTCTCGACATCTCATTGTATTCTATGCTTTGCAGTCTGCGTAGTAGGCATGAAGCCACCCTCCTTCTTCTGCTCGCCTTTTAGTTGGTTTCTTAATGTTTTTATCTACCTTTGAAGAGGGCTTTTTGTACCTTGTTGTTTTCAGGACCGTCTTTAGCTTAAGGGCTTGGTTGTATGATTTTTTTGTATTGCCATCCTGCGTTCAGTTTTGCAAACTAGCCAAAGTGCTACGCGTTCTTCCTAAGTGGGACAATGCCTTATATTTTAATATCTTTTTATGGAAAAACGATCGTGATTGTTAGGGAAATAGATTTTGTTTTCTTTAAACAGTCCTGTAAAGCAGACAAACATATTTGGTATTTGTGAGAGGGGTTTCAACGGTTTTTTACTTTCAGCTGTACCATTACTAAGTATAATCATCGAGTTTTAAATTTGATTCTTATACCGGTTTTTTGTTAATTGTTTTTGATCCTATATTTAACCTATTTTGTACGAGATGTTGTAGTGTCGGTTTAACTGGCACGGGTGGTTGGTGGGAATACCTATTTACCTGTTCCTTAACCACTGCTCCTTTTTCCCGCCTTCCTGTCGTGTATATTTTTTTTCAGTAATATTTGACGGTTAGGGTCTATTATGTGTTTTCCTATATGACTAATGTGTGCAGCGTATAATAATAATAATAAAGAAATTATATAGTAAATCTATCGCCTCTTTCTTGGAATTCCTTTTTTGAGAAAATATTATTTTGTTTGGAATATACATACTGAGTCTTGCTCACAAGACGCTTCAGTTTTAGGCATGGAAAGGTGTGAATCGCCTGCCACTAATGGATTCCTTACGCTGTGTTTGAAAATTTTAAAAGAGCATGACCTGTTACTGGACCCTTTGGCGTTGTGGCTGAATTTTTTAAACATACACACAGATGCATAGATCGTAAGTTTTTACCATTAAGTATATTTACTTTAGTTATTACTATTTATTTTGAACTCTTTATTAAATAACATGTCACCTATAATTTTCTACTTTTCATAAATAATTATTGCATTCCGAATATGTGCATTGGGTTATTATGAACTATTTGTTTATATTACGCTTACGATACCACAGAACTTTTGCGGTCTTCTGCAACACTGATATTTAACCTAATCTTTACTAATTTGTAAATAACCGAATTAGATACTCGATTCAAAACATAATTCTTTACAACTAAAAACTGTTTTTGTTAAAAATAGTTTCTCTTTATCGTACTTTATGTTTGCGGCTTTTTATATTTAACACACATTTCTTTGAAAAATATTATTTCAAATGAAACGATGAAGTCTTCGCTGTTGTTCTACACCTAGATAACAGTTTGCGGTTTTGGCGATATCGCAACCTGCTTACAAGTTTATCAATTTCACATGTTTTTCTGCTATTCGCCTTTTAATAAAAATAATATTTTGCGGCTTTCTACATCGGTGATATCTGTAATATTTGCTAATTTGTAAATACATTCGTAATTTTTCATATTTTAAATACTTGATTAAAAGTAGTTTCTCTTTATCGCACTTTGAGTTTGCGGATTTCTTTAACACACAAGTTTAAATAAAAATATATGTTTGCAATACCCATATCGACAACCTTGACATTACTATTCGCTTTTGCGTTATTCTCTGCGGTTTGTATTTACACTTTATATCGACACATTGCTTCGTATATCCCGTTCTAACCATGACAAATGGCCGTTACACCTTTGATAAATACTTTTTTTATACCTATTGACACCTACCAAATGACCGATTGGCCTCGTAGGCTGAGCGTCATGACGGGGCGCGGGTTAGCGTTCATGACGTCATCGCGGGACGTGACCAGTGAGCGGACGGTGCTTGTGACGTCAGGGGTCAAAGGTCAAAGTGGAGTATAGTGCATCCCTTTCTACTTATATTACTTATAATCTACTATATATATTTTTTATATAAGTCCCAATTTATATTTTATCATTTACTGTTTCTTATAGACTATTGTACCGTGGTCAGCGAATGTATCGTGCTGCCCCCGTATTGAACCTATGTGTATGACAAGTTGAGTTAATCTTGTATTAATCTTATTGAAACTTAACAAGTGAAAGACTTTCCTAACTTATTACAATTGTTCGTGATTACATGTGTCCATTACGACAAGCGTATTCTAATTGTTCTATACGATTGTACTCGCGTTTTGCGTTCACTTTATCGCGTATCCCTGTGGGAATTATCCGCACTTCACTCGCGACGTCTTGGCTGTTTTAATGTCCGTTTGCCAATTCCACGTGTCGAGTTAACTATATTGATGCGTTACTGCTGCTGTCTGCCTCCATTGGTTTGTCCTTGCTGGGTGGTCGTCTGGGATTGATACTGCTTTGCTTTGTCGCATTATACTTCTGCTACGTTGGTATCTGGTATGTGTTTGCTGCATAGTGTACCCTGGCCTGTTCTGCATGAGTTGACTGACGGCGTTAGGTAAGGATGGGGCCATTAGTAATCTGTTTTTTTTTTTTTTTAATTTCTCTCTTTGTTTGGCATCGTCGCAGTACTATGTCTAAGTATAACTTTTCTATTTCTCTTTGGTAGGATTGTTTGGTGTAAAGGAATTTGCTATTGATGTAGGTCATTAGGTCTACGTTTTGGGGTAGGAGTGGCATACTAGGATTTATTTTGTGTTTACTAGGAAATTTATTAGGATTCGGGGGTGTTCTGTTTGCCATACTTCTGTGTTACATATTATAGCCCTTTTGTGTAGCGTTAGAGCAAATATGTTTTTATTTGTTCTACTATTACCAATTCTTTTAGTGATTGTTTATTAGTGATCTTTTCAACGTGCCTTCTGTAAAGTTGTGACAATTGACTTTCACAACTGTTGTCTTTGTATTGTTCCCAGGTTATTTAGCCTATTGTAGAGTCGTATCGATCGGTAGCAGTGTATATTTCAGCATTCTTCTGCTCCTATCTTCTTGATGTAGCTGTCTAGTCCTCCATCGACTATGGACGTGTGGCTGTACATCAAACAGTGAAACATGAGTCTCTCCATCGTGATGAGTCTCTCCAGTGTCACAAATCGCACTGTTATTACTTCCCGAACGGTCGCACTCCCGTAAGCAGACTTTAGTTCGCATTAGTACTTTTTACGCGTAAGTTCAAACGCACCTTAACCTATAAATACATGTATAGCTGCTTATTGCAGACAATTTTAGTGATAGCTTTACATAAATCTGACTTATAAACTAACCTACATTGTATTGCATATTAGTATGCCTATTGATCCTAAATTGATAAATAAATTGATATCTAAACCAATATTAATATGTTAATAATTGGGACTTGTACTTTTTAACTATTTACAATTAATATATCATCTTTCTGTTATATATACACCCTGTATATTAGAGTCATATATTTTTAATTCTCAACTTGTCATCACTTATTGTATATAGTTACGTATGTGTAACGAATTTTCCTTATTTGAAAAATATTTTAATTACTATATTTACTCTTAATAAAGTGTCAGAAATTTTTGTAATATTTCTCACTCTTTCCCAAATCTTTTTAAAATAATTCAAAGGTGAAATTTATTTTGATTTCTCGTCAAACACAATGACTTGTTTTCAGTGTTATGATATTTATGTTTCAAGGCTATTAAATTACGTTTTGCTGAGGGCTGAATTTTTATATACTCACATTGTTGATGAAATTTGATACTGACTGATATAATGAACTCTTGGTGTCTGTTATAAACTACAATATTTATTTTTTTATTTAATTGTTACGTTTTCTAAACTTGACCTTTATTAGTTGTTTATTTACCAGTGGTCTGACTCAATCTTTATACTACTTTCTTAGTTGATAGGAATTAAAGTCTGTCAATCAGTTTTGACATAGCAATAAAGGATTGGCGTATGGTATCTTACCGATCCAGCTCTTACTAATCAACAGCAGCTTAGACCCCTATAAACTTTAAATTAATTTACTTATTTCTCTTTCTTAAAACTTGCTTTTAGTTATGATGTACTATTATGTTTTCAAAAAAATTTGTTTTCATTGAACTGTGCTAATATTTAACTATGAATGCTTATATTACCTGTGTTTTGTCTTTCGTTCCTTGTTGTTACTGGCGGATTTTCTTACCTCTCAACATTGTGTACTCCTATGGGGCGCGTGACGATCATATTCTAACCCGTCCTCACATTGGTACTGAATTGCAAAACCTACTCTTTCTGCAGTTATTTGCTTTCCATATTTTCTTATTATGGGAGCTAGCCTCCTCCGTGCTAGTGCGGTATGTCGGTAAAGGATTGTGTCACATGCACAATAATTTCTTACGGGGGGTGAACAGGGCTTAGAGATAGTAAACAATATGTTAGGAGATGATGTGGGGCGTTTGCAGACATTATCGAATGCACATCGGAACATTAATACGTTCCAACAAGGCAAATACGATTCTATCCTCTCGATGATGTACGGAAATTGCTGGTAGGATATGGGAAATTTTGCTGTCGCGTCTGAGAGTCTAAACCCGCCGTCTACTTCGTCGTACCACGTGTTTCGGCGTTTCTCTGCCTTTTTTAGACGCCATTCTAGCGGATATAAGATAATAATTATCTCGAATAATTATTATCTTTTCTATGCTACTTATTATTCCATTACCCCTTTATTCCAACTTCTCACTCACTTGCTACGCTTACATTACAAAAATAAGTGGATATATCTAAAAACAAATGGTCAAATTGTAGACAATTCCCGAAAAACAAATTTGTCTAATACTGATGAGCAATATCACAAGATCCTCCACAAGTATATGGCATCATACGATCCATCGAAGCCCGACTCATATCTAATGTATTTTGATGTCAACAATCAATATGGTTGGGCAATGGCACAATTCCTTTCCACACCTGACACAGCCGTTCGTTAGGCTTTTCCATACAGATCTCAATATCCAAAAGACGACATTTACGACAACCCCTAGTTTAATAAGGTATTGTGACATGTTTATTAAAGAAAGCAACGTTAGTACAGAATTTCCCGATAAAACAAGTAGATATAAGTATAGTTCATGTGTTAAGAGGCTGGTGAAAAACATCAACAAAGGGTAAGTAGACTAAGAAGCAAAAACACATAGCCAAATGATATCAAACACAGATTCCTAGCTCGCGTATTTCACTGTACAACAACATGGTTGTGAAAATGTACAGCAAGGGTCTAACAATAACTATAGAAAGTATTCACCAGCAGAAGTACGATCAGCTGATTCCGTTATTAAAATGCTGACAATGGTAAAGACATTAATGACAATAGATCAATTTTATTTTTAAGTAAACGTGTATAAATAATAAGTAAATAAGAAGTACGTATAGAACAGAAAGCTTAAAGCATCAATCAATTCCTTTAAATTAGTAGTAAACAGTAAAGAGGTTAAGTAATAAGTAATATTTATAAGTAGACATAGTCACGTATAAAAAGTCATGTACAATGTACAAAATAAAAAAAATATTATTTTGCTTAGAATATACATACCTGGTGGGATCGTGTTGGTGCTTCTGGTTGTAGACACTAAATAGTGCTCAATGCTCTCGAGCAGGCTTTTGATAGTATGTATATGGTGGGGTAGTATCAAGGCTTGATCTTACGACTTGTTTTTGTAAAAATGTATATCTACCCACAGAATCTGTTGTTGATCGTGTTATGCAAGCTTCTGCATTGATTAAACCTACCAAAACGGAAAAAACAGTAATGATAACAGAAACGGATTTACACTGACTTAACCACTTATTTATCAAAGCAATAAATTCATCCGCAGATAATCGGTAAAAGTGCAACACACAAATGCAAGGGCTATGGCGATAACGGCTATGGCGATAACTTTACCACACTTTTGAAAAATTGTTTTGTTTAAAATGGATTTTTTAAACTACCTTAACCAATTATTTATTAAAAGTATTGATTTGCCATCAGATAATAGGAAAATGCAGCAAACAAAAATATGGTTAGACCACCGCACGCCGATATTGTTTTTCATAAACGCATCATAACAAAAACCACGATTGTTTTTTGTAAAATGCAACATAACAAAATATTCGTGGTTTAAGCTAATATATAAGGTCTACCAAGCTGTTTCACAACCATACATCATGATCTGCTCTATATGTGGAGTGTTTTGCTTTTGCCCCGAAACGGTCAAGTAAGTTTTACAAAATATATATATATTCTTTTGAGTATTATTTGTGTAATAACATTTTTAGATACTACGCCTTAAGCACCATGCCTACTCTAATAGAGGGGTCCTCCTCGGTGTCCAAGGGGACACAAACCGGGGAGACCACCCCTACAGAGGCGATGCAGAGCCACACAGAAGAGCATATCAGCGATTAAAACTAGTGTGTATGAGTAAGTAAATCTACTATTGTTATTTTTTGCATAAAATAATTTTTACATTTTCAGCCTGGGGAGCGATATAGACTTGTAAGTATAAAGATACAGCTAATGTGTTATGTATATAACGTTATTTTATCACGTTTATAATTATTGTTATTGCTTTACAGAGACATCCTAGAACTAATAGGGAGTCCTAGTTTATATGAGTAAGTATTAAAGGTGTTGAAATGTGTATATTATGTGCCTTTTGTTTCAGGTTAGACAGCGATATTGACAGCGATAAGGAGGAGAAGGATAAGGAGAAGGAGGAGGATAAGGAGGAGGAGGAAGGGGATTATGAGGCAGAAGAGGAGGAGGAGAGTCTATCCACATCACTGACGCCTCCACCAGCAAAAAAAAAACAAAAAAACATAGAAAAAAAATAAATAATAAAATAAAATAAAAATTTTTTAAAAAATTCATGTTTTTTATTATTTTACAATTTTACAGTAAAAAATATATATAATAGAACCAGTAAATCCTTAGAGACTCATTATAGCATTACTGGTAGTAGGTGTGAAAACAATGTATATCTCACCACTGTAGACGAAATTATTTATTGTAAAAGTAATTAACACAAAGTCAAGATCTTGTGTGAATTGAACCAAATTTAAGTTGATGAATTGAAAGTTTTCTGATAAAATGTTAATTTGAACAAGGAACTCGCACTCAGACATATTTATCAAACCAACAAGGTATTAGTTTAAAAGAATATCAAAGACTGTTACTTACTGGCTGTTAGAGTTCAAAGGCCACAGTGGGGTGAACCGCGACGTCATCGCAGGGTTGCGATCGGTGCGCGGACGGAGCTTGTGACGTCAGGGGTCAAAGGTCAAAGTGGAGTAAAGTGGCTTACTATCTACTAACATCATAAAACAGATAGCGGTCAACAATGGTTATGATCCTTTTATAATTGATAAACTCATCCGCAAAAGAGAATCTAGATTACTTCAAAATTCTGCTTTTAATCAATCTTCCTCTTCTACTTCAATTTACAGGTCTATACCATTTCACACTCCCAAACTATCTGAAAACATTAAACGTATTATCATTATCTCATCAGAAAACTTACACATATCTTTCAAAGTTGGAAATACTCTTAACCACTTGTTGACAAACACTAAAGATCCGATACCTTACATGAAAAGTAGTGGAGTTTACAGACTGACTTGTTCTGATTGCGATGCCTCTTACATTGGCAGGACTTTTAGGCCACTTTCAACTAGATCTGCAGAACACTCTAAAAGAGATAATACATCAGCTTTCTCCCATCACCATAAAGTCAACAATCATCATTTTAGTATCCCTGATGGTGTCAAATTAATTCATAATATCCAAGATAAAAATACTTTTCGTCTAGACCTGTATGAGGACCTTGAAATATCCAGAGACATGAGGACTAGCCCCAATTGTGTTAACCGCCATACTACCCTCAATAGACCTTTTACTCCTATACACCGACAATTATTCCCTTAATTTTAATCTAGTAATTACATCTAAATCTCATCTACTTATCTCTTGTTTTTCTCTTTTCCCAACCACCCTACTAGCATCTAACATTTTACAACTCCCTTATTAATCACCCACTAACTTATACCATACCCAACAATTTTCCACCCCCACCTCCCTCACTTTCAGTTTTTCTATTCATTATACTACTTCCTCTTATACCATCAATTTCCCTCTTTCTATCCATTATATGACCTCCTTTGATACCATCTTATCCCTTGACAGTTTCTTTCTTTTCTTTTTGTCATCCTCTTGCATTTCTTTTTTGACTCTTCTTCTGAATTTTTTCACACCTTCTTTCCTCATGTCTCTCACTTCTTGGGGTCTCCTTACTTTTCTGGTTAACTTTTTTCAATACTATTCGTCATTATTAACTTCAATCATTAACTTTAAACTTAAATTCCACAACCACAATCTTACTCCAACAGCCATCAACACACATCCGACATTTCAGTCTGTGGACCCCACTACCACTTATAATTCACATTTCACTCAATCAACTCAATTATTCAGTCAATTTAATCTTCTTACAGCCAACCCTACATATAGTCTCTATTATTTAAAAAAAAAATTTTCTCTAATACATATTCACACACATCTAACATGTTACATTTTCTCTCCTACATTAATTTTCATTCACTCATTATCAGCTTCATATATATGTGTATATATGTGTATGTGTATGTATGTTCATTTTACATACTACACAATAAAGTGATGTCCATATTAATACTATCATTTCTACAATACAATAACAGCTAGAATATCATATTCTGTTACCCTATCTCATATAATTTTCAATAGAATATTCATTTGAATAATTAAAATAAAAAAATTTTTAAACTATCAGATAATTACACAGGTCTTTTACCATTACTAGGCAACCACCTTTACACAATATAAATATAATTTTCACTTCCATCCCATTGGATTTTAACTTAATTATTCAGTTATAATAATTTTATACACTTCATATACTAGCATTTGTACAGTACCACACCAATACCTTTCTTCTTCTACCTCTATCATTTTATCATCACTTATGATGTTATAAATTTCAACCTTATATGAACTGCTAACTGCAAAAAGGGGACTTCCAACAAATTTTCATAAATTTACTTTATGTTATTATTGCGTTCTTTACACGTAAACACATCGTTTTCAACAAATAGGGGACTTCTGTGTCTATTCTAAGTATATTAAAAATGGCGGCTAAAATTTCTTTAACTGCAAAAAGGGGACTTTTACAGCAGAAGTTTCCTTTTTGCAGTTAAAACACAGTCCGCAGTGTGGTGCTGCGCTCGTGTCGGCGCATGTTTTCTCTTCAATACCAGCACGACTACCAGTAGACAACAGCGGTGTCCGCGGTAGTTCTACTTGAATTATTTATAAGAGAGGTGTTGTTGTAACATATCTCTAACTTTGTTTGCAATGGCTCGTAGCAATGCTAGTAGTGATAGTGATTCGGATAAACCTTGCATAAGAAAAAAGGGTGTTGTGAATTCTTATAAATATGCACGAAATAAATATCGTGATGCAAGAGTTCGCGGCGTTTCTTTTGTCAATGCAGCCGGAAAGGAGATACTAGCTCGTGTTCCCGCCTTAGAATGTGGGTAAGTAGCAGTTTTAGCCATAATATAAATAAGAGTAATATTATTACTTTTCAATTAATTGTGCTTTTATTTTGTAACTTAATATAATAATCATTCGCATTGCATTTGGCTGACATTCTAACACAATTTACTAAGATTATTTAAGTTATGTTAATCTGTCAATTATTTTAAGTTGTTTTAATATCTGCCTCATTTATTTCAGATGCAAGTTGAAGTGTTTGTCTCACTGGAATGCTGAGGAGAAGGCCACGCTTCTCTCCAAATTCAACAGCTTATCCAATAAAGATGAACAGGATGTTTTCTTGCAAGGCCTTATGGATTGCGCTGTCCCTAAGCGGCGATTACCCGCTGATAAAAATAAAAAGCCTAAATCCAAGACAGTGACGTACAATTTACTTCAGAATGGCAGTAGAGTTGCTATTTGTAAAAAAGGATTTTTGGCGAGCTTTGGAATCACAAAGAAAAGATGTGAGCGGTTATCCAATCTGCTTCATAAACAGCAAACTCCTCGTGATCGACGCGGGAAAAGTAGCAGTTATAATAAAATACCAACTGAACTACTTTCGGAAGTACATAAACACATTGCTTCGTACCCCACTAAAACAGCTCATTATACTTCTCACGAAATGCAATATCTGGATTCCACACTTAATGTGCAGAAAATGTACGACATGTACAAAGTTAAACACGCTGATCATAAAATTAGTTACGAATCTTTTTGGAGATACTTTAACGAAAATTTTGATCTTAAATTTGGCCAACCTCAGCAGGATACATGTGTAACTTGTGAAGAGTTATCACTAAAAATTAAAAATAAATTTTTAAATGACAACGCAAAAAGAGTGGCTGTTGCTGAGTTGCTAGTTCATAAGCGAAGGAGCAAAAAATTTTATAATTACCTCAGAGCAGAACGGGAGGATAAAGACCAAACAACTGCCGCAATTGCAATAGATTTCATGGCCAATATATCTTTACCTATTATACCTGTGCAAGATCTCTACTATTACAGAAAATTGACAGTTAGTGTTTTCGGAATTCATAATTTGAAACATGGAACGATGGTCTGCTATGTTTACCACGAAGGAGAGGGTGGCAAAGGCCCAAACGAGGTTTTAAGTCTGTTGAGTAATTATATTGAGACATACATTTTATGTGACCCTCACGTAAAAAAATTGAAAATTTTTGCTGATAACTGCGCTGGTCAAAATAAAAACCATCCTATTGCAAGGTTTATCATGACACTTGTTGAACTAGGTAAATTTGACAGCGTTGAATTGCTCTATCCGATTAGGGGTCACTCATACATGCCGTGTGATCGAGATTTTGCCTTGATCAAGAGGAAGCTAAAGAAAATTGACAGGCTGTATCTGATAGAAGAAATTCTTAATGTGATAATGAGTGCTTCTAAAAACCCGTCAAAATTTCGAGTACATCTGCTGAGACACGATGCTTTTCTCGACTTCGGTAATTGGTGGCCACGTTATTATAAAAAAACGTGTCTTAGTAACTCATCCTGTGGTATAAAAGTTCCCAAGGAAAGAAAAATAAGATTTCAAATTTCAACTTACCATCACATGAAATGCGATAGAGCGGAACCTGGCATCCTCACATGCAGTGAGTTCATTAATGGTGCCATATCTGAGAAGTTTAACCTTCGAAAAATAACCGAAGAAGTGATAGTTTTGCCTTCAACGCGAGCTTACTCTGAAAAACGCCCATTAATGGCATCCAAGGTTGAAGACATTAGAAAAATGCTAAGATTCATCGACGACGACAATATCCCATTTTGGAGGGAAATAACAGAATGGCCCACTGTCCACCAAGTTGACAATTAATACTATCGACTGTTTTCTACTCCTAGTTTTTTACTTATAGAACTGGTACTTTATATTACTTGATTATAATGGCAAATAAAGGTGTTTTCTGGCAAGTAGTGTTTATATTATTAAATTATTCCTCATAATTTTTATTTGAATTACAGTTAACTGCAAAAAGGGGACTTCTACACAACATTAAAATGTGAATATTATACCAATATAATTAAAATTATTTACCACTTATTTACATCATTGTATATAAAGTTATATTGAACATGTATACCAAGTTTCCTGATTCTAAGTGATTTGGATATATAATTATTTAGTTTTTACCTTCTCCTGTAAAATTTACTTTTATGCAGATGTCCCCTTTTTGCAGTTAGCAGTTCATATATTAATCCCAATAAATCGACAGTTCTTTTTTCAATAATAGAGATTCACTGATCTAGGCAATAAATTTTATCATTTAAATAAATTTAATTGTTACAGTCAGGTTCATTAATAAGATATTAGTCATTACTACAATTGAACAAAGTTTATAACTTCACAAACAAAAATTACATTAATTTCGAAACATACTGACATCCTGTCAGGTTTAGCTGTCGTTAAATCATCTCCTGTGACATCAGCCATTTGGTCTGTGTCGTCGTTTCAACTGACAAGTACCACGTGCAAGTATTCGAGCTTAAGAGACATGTAGTCCCTAAAGTAAATTTTAATTTAAAACCAATTCCATTGTCATCGACCTAGAATCTCAACATTATTAAATGTAAAATGTGACAAATTTTTAAACCAACACACGGAAGTCTTATAGACACCATATTGTTAGCACCAAATACCAAAGGCACTGAAGATGATTTTTAGAGATTGAAAACGTTCTGCCATAATTTTAAATGTTGACGACACTTTTTTAAAAAAGTTTTTAAGTACTTGTATGTTTTCATACCAAAATACACAATTGTGAAGTGTTTTAACTTCTGTGTTTTTTTAAACGATGGTATACAGCCAATTACGGGGTTTTTCCCATTAATTTAGTTCAAAATTATTACACTTCTCCTTTATGTACTGATGAAAGTGATGTTGACTTAAGCGATACAGATCCAACATTCGTTAACAATGAACCTAAAAGAAAGAGAAACTACTTTTTTGAAAATTTGAGATCTTCCACCAGTTCGGCAGATTCCTATCGTTCTTCTGGTAATTATATTCCAAAAAAGGGACGCAAACGAACTAAAAAATCCTTCCCAATGGAAACAAAATAAACTTAAGCGCAGGCGTAATACAGGAAAATCATATGTATCTATGTCGCAAACAAAAAAGACTATTCCAGCCAGGTGTCTTAAAGAACCATGTACAGAAAAATGTAGACTTAAATGCACTACAAATATTAATATAGAGTGTAGGTACGACCTTTTTAAGAAGTTTTGGGATTTAGGTGATTTAAGTAAACAAAGAGCATACATAAGCCAGTATGATTGACATTCAGCCTAAATACAAATATAGCAATGCTCAGAGACCCAGACACAACAATAAAGCATTTCATTTCATTGTGAATAATACGACGATTAGAGTTTGTAAAACTTTTTACAAGGCTACATTGGACATCTCTGATAGGATGATATTTACGGTACAGAATAAAACGAACAACAACGATTTTTCGCAAACTAATTTTAGAGGCAGACATGACAGTCATAGAAAATTTAGTCCAGAATTACGAGCTGCAATCATTGAGCACATTCAATCTATCCCTAAAATTGAATCACACTACCTTCGAACTTCTACAACAAAGGAATATATTGATGGCAGCAAAAATATCAAAGATTTGTTTAATGATTTTAAGCTAAAACGAAGGTACTGCTGAAAATAGAGACGAAGGTACTTATAGTAAATATTATAAAATGTTTACAATAGAATTTAATCTCTCCTTTTTTCAACCAAAAAAGGATCAATGTGATCTATGAACCTCGTATAATAATTCTACTGCTGAACAAAAGAAGGACCTAGAAGAAAAATACCAAACGCATATAAAAGAGAAAAACTATAGTAGGATTGAAAAGTCTAATGATCGCAGAGAAATAAATAAAAATATCAAAGTAGTTGTGTTTGATTTAGAAGCAGTGTTGCAATGCCCAAGAGGTAACTCCTCTTCCTTTTACTATAAGTCTAAGCTTAATTGCTACAACTTAACCTTAACCGAATTGACACCCCAGGATTTTAAGGTAGCCTACAAAAATGTACATTGCTATTTTTGGTCGGAGAGTGAGGCTAAACGTGGGGCTATAGAAATTGGATCATGTGTATGGGCATATCTAAAAGCTATAACTGATGAAGACGATGATGAAAAGGAAGTAATTTTCTACTCGGACAATTGTTGTGGGCAGAACAAAAATAAATATTTAACATCTCTATATCTTCATGCTGTGCAAACATTGAAAATAAAAAGTATAACACATAAATATTTAATAAGGGGCCACACGCAGAATGAGGCTGATAGTGTACATAGCCTAATTGAAAAGGAAATTAAAAAAATTTTAAAATCTGGTACAATATACACACCAGACCAATATATTGCTTTAATTAAAAATGCCAAAAAGTCTCCACCTTCGATAATTGTTCATGAACTAAATTTTGAATCATTTTACGATTTAAAATGATTGCAAGAAGAATGGGGATATAATTATTCAACTAATACAGAAGGACATAATCTTAATTGGAACGAAATTAAAATTTTGAAAATCGCTAAAGAAAAACCTTTTTCTATTTATTATAAAACATCATACAAAGATGAAAATTACCGGGAAGTAAATGTTAGAAATAAACGGAAGAAAATGAAACTAATTACAGAAATAGAACTTAAAACAGCCTATTGTTTATAAAATATTGAAAATAAGTGAAAATAAGAAAAAAGACTTAAAAGAACTAATTTCAAAGGGATTAGTTCCTTCTTTTTATGCTGGGTTTTATAATTCTATCTTTTAAGTTTTTTTAAATGATTTTATTGATTATGACTATTATAAGTATAATCAAACTTAGATGTTAATTGTTTAATAAGAATGTGTTATTCAATTTTGTATATTCCAATGTAAAATGTTTTCTCTAATAATTATAGATAAAACAAAAAACACGACTTTTTATTTATAAAAATCCTATTTTAGTTGTGAACAAAGATTATTATTTTCGTGGTTTATTTTTTTAGTATAAGCCAATACCGCAATAAGTCTAAATAGTTCACCTACATGATACGTGACTTTAATATAAACTGCATTATTTAAAATTGTTTCGACTTTGTCTAAATTATAATATTATATTTTCTCATCAAAGAGTGAAATAAATATAAACTTTTTTTATAAAATTAATTTATACATATTAAAGTTTAAAAATATAATAATATGGAACCACAATATAATAAGGCATTAGTTACACTACCCACTTCTACTTTTGGAATTACTATAAAACCATTTTTATATATTTTTTTGCAAATTAAGTTGTCTAAAAAATATTATCAATTTTTAAATGCGTTTTCCCACCAAATTGAAATTTTGAGTTATTTCTTTTTCTGAATAAAGGTGCGATTTGATTTTTAATTTCGATATGAAACATGGTTCACTTTTGTATTAAACTGATATTTTACTACTTAATTGCAGATAATTTACTTAACTTTAGTTGTAAACTGAAATAAAAACTAATAATTCTTTTTTTGTTTACATTTTTTAGTACTAGACTGAAACAAAATTAAACTTTCTATTCGTAATCTGTATTTATTCAGAAAAACACTAAAGCAAATCTAAATGTATCAGTTCAATATAAGTTATTTTTAGTAATAAACTGAAATAAAACTAAATTCACCTTTTTCTGTTTTATTTTTTAGTAATAAAGAGAAGTAAAAGTGAACTGCCTTTTTAAAAGATCATTATTTTTAAATATAAATTTGCAATAATACATATTTTACAGATAGATATTAAGCAGATTGAACAATTAAGGTACCAAACCATTTGAAATTAAAGTACGTTAACAAACAAAGATAAAATGGGCAACTGAATTTTACCATTTTATTTAAAACACAGTTTTTGGCTGTTTGCCAAAGATCGTGGTTTTTACACCACTTTATTATTAAAGCAGCGATATATTGAAGTGCATCGAGGGACCGACAGCTTTATAAGAGTTTGTATAGTCCGGCTACCTGCCATCCTATACATTGCACAGAGTATAGGAAAAAGGGTGTCATCTAGGTACTCCTAGCCTACCACTTTTGTAATGCCACGTTCGACCCGTTCCAACAGGTCAAAAATGCGTCCTGCTGAACCTCCTGACCCTCCTCCTATACACAATCAATCAATAAATCAACTAAGTACCAATAACAATGACATTTCAGCAGAACTTCCACTAGAAACCTATCCACCTCTACCTACTCAATCAGCTTATCAAAACCCTGTCTCACCACTATCTATGTCACCGAACAACACTTACACATTGCCTACACCAACTTCATATACCATCCCTACAATTCATATTCCTGAAACCACCACTACCACTCCGAAGATGGACGTCGCTACCGACAGTTTCGTCGAGGATTTGGTTACCACCCTACCTATTGACCAAATAGACCGGTTGATCGCGCGTCTGCAGCCGTCCCGGTCTTCCCTTATCACCAACCCACAAACAGCTCCTACAAACACCCTAGCACACCTTCAACAACAAACCTCCACCACACATACTACCTCTATTCAGCCTACCTCACAAATTAATACACATGTACCACCTCAAATTCCACAACAAAACCATACTTACGCTACCGCTGCCCACACTCCTAAACCACAACATCCACAAACCACTCCTACCCCAACACAGCAACCTAAAAACTTTAATTACCTGATTTCAAAAATTCCTCTAGAAAAGTCCACACAACGGGATTTTTTCAGAATTATTAATACCATAGAAATCCTTCTAAACCAAATTACAACTATCAAAGTTTTACCTACCCAAACAGCTCACCTTACCACTCCACACCCAATCAATCATGTTGAAGCACAGCGACGACTCGGTGATGCGGTGGGTGATCACAAAATCCAAATTACTCCCAAACATAACCCAAACTCCTCAACACCCAAAAACACTTCCACCCGTGCTCACAATCCCGGCTACATGGTGGTCGTCAAAGGAGTCGACAGAGTCTACTCCGATGCCGAGCTCACCGTCCTTTTTACACAGCTAAACATCCCAGTTATCCGCCTCTGGCGCATCATCTCCAGAGAAAATAAACCCACCACATACGTCAAACTGATTACATTCAGTGAA
This sequence comes from Diabrotica balteata, assembly GCA_918026665.1. Classification (NCBI taxonomy): domain Eukaryota; kingdom Metazoa; phylum Arthropoda; class Insecta; order Coleoptera; family Chrysomelidae; genus Diabrotica; species Diabrotica balteata. The sequence continues at coordinate 78,140,050 of OU898284.1, forward strand.
TCTAAATACACTGAAATGTTAACCAGGGGCGTATACTTTGACGGGCTCCGCATGAGCGTTGAGCTTCCTTTCAACTCTAATCCTGTCCCTCCTGTACCAAAGTATTGTGCCAGGTGCAGTTCAAACAGGAATACCATTGTGGAGTGCCCGCAAAAACAGTACAGGTGCCCTACATGCGGTCAGGACCACAAATCTATCTCCTGTCCAACTCCACAAGCACCTAAATGTCCTAACTGTGGTGGCGAGCATGCCGGTCAAATGCCCACACAGAAGGGAAATTCCCAAAACTCCCCAAGAAACACAACCTATTACAACTGACAAGAGAGACCCTCCCTATGAACTGTCTTCAGACATGAAGGCAGTCATGGAATTCACCTCCCTCATCCTAATCAACCTCCTTCCGGATAGGCGTCAGCTTATCCTGGATATCACTAACCGTATATCCACTCTGATGTTCGGCCATAAGAGTACTCTTGTGGCTCACAACAACAGAGCTTCCATCTCCTTCCTGCCTCTCTAATGGATAGTTCGCTGGGTACTGTAAACTGCCAGGGTGTTCGGAGAAAACGCCCCCTCATCAAACACATCCTTCAACATCACAATATCCAAATCCTAGCCCTCACCGACACCCTTTCAAAAACAGATCCTATATTCCCCGGCTATTGCATTGTACACCGTCCGAGTAGCCAAATATCTCATGGTATTGGCTTCCTTATCAAATATGGTATCCCCTTTTCCCCTCACGTTTTACCTCTGCACCTAAACCTTAATGATGTAGACTTCCTGGCAGTGAACATCCACCTTGACAACAACACCACACTTACTGTAGTCTCTTATTACAAACATCCTCACCAGGACATTTCCGAAACATTATTTGATTATGTCTCCAGCCTGAACAAGGCAATCATACTCGGCGACTTTAACGCCAGGCACATACAATTTGGCGACACGGCCACAAACCGTGCAGGCAATGACTTTTCGGATCTGCTCATTAATCTCCCTATCCATCGAATACGTAACCGTGAGCCGACTTTTGTGGGTCACCAGGGCTTGTCGATAGTCGATCATATTGTATGTACGTACAATGTGATTGATCTATTAGGCGACGAATGCTTTCTGGGCGATTCCATCACGTCGGATCACTTACCTTTGCTGGTTAAGGAACAGATATTTACACCTCCCCCTCCTGCACCACCCAGAGTAATAAGAGACTATAAACACGCTAATTGGGACCACTACAAAGCCTATTTATCAGCTAATATTCCAGAGTTAGGCAATTTAACACACACAAATGATATCGATCAAGGTATCACGGCTATCACTAATCTGATAAATCAAGCAATTGATATATCAGTCCCTAATAAGGTCATGAACCCTAAAAAGCCACCTCTACCTCAATATATAATCAATAATATCAAACATAAGAGACGACTCCTACGTCAGTTTCAACGTACTCGAAATCCTCTTGTCAAAACAGAATATAACCGCCTCTCCGCGGTGATAAAACTTCAGGTAAACAATCTGCAGGCCAGACAATGGCTTGCGGCCACCTCTAGTCTTGATTACCGTGACGGTGGTAAGTTCTGGCACAAATTCAAATGCCTAACCAAACAAAAAACCAACAATCCTTCTCATCTTGTGGTGAACAATCAAATTTTAAACACTCACCAACAAAAGGCCGACGCCTTTAAGTCCACCTACAAAACAGTTTAATATCACCCAACAATCCTAGATTTGACCCCGCCTTCCGTGTTGCGACTGAGAGAGACGTAACCAGACAACTCGGTGCCCCTTTCGATCCTCAGGTGCCGCATGATCACCCTATCATGGCACCTGTAGATCAACAAACTTTTAAAAATTTTTGTCAAATTTGCAAATCGAATGCGCCGGGTCCTGACAATATTGCCAGGAGCTGCGTGAAACAACTTCCTCCGAGTATCTATATCTATTTAACAAATATTGTCAATGCCACTCTCAAACTCTGCTATTTTCCATCACAGTGGAAAGTAGCAAATACAATTATGCTCTTAAAGAAGGGCAAACCTTTTGAATGTGCAATTTTCTTTTTATGTGTCCTTTTTTTTAGTACGGTTATGATTTTTATGCAGAAGATGGTTATTTTTACCGAACACTGCATTGTTCATCAATTTAAATCTGATTCAATTCACACAAGATCTTGACTTTGTGTTGATTACGTTCGCAATAATTATGGTGAGGGTGACTTGCTTCCATTACAGTTTTCTATAGATGGACAGATATTTTACATCGAGAACTTGTATGTGAACGAGGATGAAACGATGGAAGTGTTCGTAGAAGATGGTTATTTTTACCAAACACTGCATTATTCATTAACTTAAAAAGGTTCTTTTCAAAGCTACTTCTGGCTGTTGTTCTTAAGTTGGTATTTAATTTAACAGGGGTTTAATGGTTGAATTATATGTGTGTTTTTATAAAGATTTATTTTTTTTTACTGCGTTGGTTACGACATATTTAAAGTATATGAGGTTTTTTACTACAAACAATATCCGCATCAGCCAAAAATGGCCCTATGTCCTTATGCGTCAGATTTATTGTCACGGTTTTAATTATATATAATAGTTATCTACAAGCTATATATTTTTATAGACAAATATTTTTTGGTCAAACTGATTAACGAGAACCGAGATAAGGTCACTCGTTTCATCCTTTATGGTCACACACAACAATCAGGTCTCCTCAATATGAACCGTTAAAAACTCACTGTATTGACCTGTACATTGCAGATGAGAACGACTTTCTGTCGTGTGTATATTTTTCAGTAATCTTTGACGGTTAGTGTCTATTACGTGTTTTTTTGTCCTATATGACTAACGTATACAACGTATAATAAGGAAATTATATAGTAAATCTATCGTCTCTTTTCCTACGGTTCTTAGAATTGTCTATAGCTGACTATATATTGAACAATATTTATGTTTCGTAAATACTTGTTTTAATTTTGCTATTTTCTGTTCGTTTACTTCGTGCAGTATGAAGTGTGAAGTGAACAGTGCTATCACCATTTGTTTTATCTACTTCGTGTAGAATGGCATTACTTTCTATAGGTAGTGTTATGCTATCCTCTTTCGTGTATGTAACCCTATTTTCATGTTTGTAACTATTTTTTTTTGGTGGCTGATATTCGTTGAATATCTTTGGACGAAATATTTGACCTTTAGCGACGCCTTTTGTTTTAGCGTCTATACAGAAATTGTACACTTATTTTGCTGGACATTTGTTACCCTATTTTACCTATTTTTGTACGAGATGTTGCAGTGTCGGTTTAACTGGCACGGGTGGTTGGTGGGAATACCTGTTTTCCTGTCCCCTTTACCATTGCTCCTTTGTTTCCACCTTCCTGACGATTATAAATTTTTTCGGTAATCATTGAAGTTAGGACCTCTTATGTTTTTTCCTATATGACTAAAGTATACAGCGTATTGTAACAAAGAAATACTCACGACGGACCTGTAAATACAATGTAAAAATACGTTTTATCAGTTTGGCTCTTTTTAAGTACAAAATGTGAAATCATTCTTTGTTGGTGACGAATTTATCGTTTCCGATGGAGAATGAATAATTAGGCAGTCTAAAATAAATCTTTGTTAGAAATAGATCTCGATTTTAATTTAAGTTTATAGTTCAGGTGTGGGTAAATAATTCATGTGCCTTACTTATCGCATTGGCCGTTTATGTTATTGTTATTTCTTCCGGTGCAGTTCGAACGTTATAATCTATGCAGATAATTTTTTTGTTTGGGTAACTAATTAATAAGTTTTCCGTTAAAAAAAAAATACTGGAGAGTGTACAGAAATTTAAGTGATAAGAAAGTGCTCTTTGTTTAGTTTAAATATAAGGTTTAAACTATAAAAAGTATATGTTATTTATTTATCTGTTAATTTAAAAATAAGTTTTAAATTAACTAAATTATAGCTTAAATAAAAGGTTTAAGGCTATAACTTTAGAGAGCTATACATTATACACATTGTGATGTTTAGATACACGGTCTAGACTTCTTTAGCTGGTGCGTATTTTGGACAATCACGACGCAGTAAGTTTTTTTTTTAATTTAAATATACGGTTTAAATTAATCAGTTTCTGGTTTCAATACAAGATTGGACTTGAAAATTTGGAGACTATAAGTTATAAGTGTTTTTTTTTGCTTTGTTTAAATACAAGGTTTAAGCTTTAACTTTAAACATTAATATACGGTTTAGATATATATTTGATTCTTTGTTAATTTAAAAAGAAGTTTTGAATTAACTAAGTTATTGTTTAAATATAAGGTATAAGCTCTAACTTTAGACATTAAGATACGGTTTAGATAGATATTTATTTATTTGTTAATTTAAAAATAAGTTTTGAATTAACTAAGTTATAGTTTAAATATAAGGTTTAAGCTTTAACTTTAGACATTATACGGTTTAAATATACGGTTTAAGCTATAACTTATAAGTCATGAGTAGATCCAGAAGTAGGTCTAAAATATCTTAGAAGAAGGTCAAATACCAGATGTTTGAATTGCGGTACCAGAGGACACGTTGCAGCGAAATGTTTCCGAGAAAAACTGGAATGCAAGCACTTCCATTTTCTAGGACATGACATCTCCAATTGTTTTAAATTAAAGTCAGGTAATCCCAAGACGACTGAAAGTGAGTACAAACCATATTTACCGGTAATTAAAAATAGCATGAATTCCACTAATAATAAATCAATGTGCATGAATTCTGATAAGTATAATACATGTTACTTTATTGATTGTGGTGTAAATGACCATATATTTAGGGGTTATGTTGATTCTGGTAGCAGTGCTGTTACTTTACGTTATAGTGAATCCAAAATGTTGAATTTGGACCTTAAACCTGTAAAAATAATGTTACGTGGTTACGGTGGTGGATGCGTTTTTGCAAACTTTGAGATTTGTATTGATTTACGTTTCGATTTAGCGTTAGCTAGGGTTAGGACTTTGGTTTTCCCGGATGAGACCCAACAGATACCTATTATAGTTGGACAGCCATTCATCAATAATGAAAACGTCATTATGACAGTACACGGCGAACAAGTTAGACTTTTTAACAAACACAAAGCGGATTTAAGGGCGGTTGCAGCCCTACCTTCCCGTAAAGTCACTTTGTGGGCTAAAGAAACTACGGTTATACCTCCCCATCATTTAGGTCATATCACACTACAAAGTGATCAAAAGAGTGGCGACATTTTTGTTGACTTGCAGCATAGACCGTGGCCTTCCCAATTTCATGTCATTCCTCGTTGTATCCTGAATCTAGATGAAGACTCTGTTCTACTAATTTTCAATGGTTCAGACAAACCAGTGGAGTATTTGAAAGGTGCCGTGGTGGCCAGAGGTTTTAATTGAAGTGTAAGATTTACCATATTTAGAGCGCTTAGCTACTTCTACTTCTATTATACGTAAATTGACATTTGAAGACGTCAATGTCAATGAAATGCTGAGTGCCGAATACAAGGAACAATTACTGGATATTCTTAATTAATATCCCGAATGTTTTGCCAACAGCATTGGGCAATTGGGTAAAAGTACCACCACGAAAATGACCATAAAATTAGCCGACGATGTTCCTATAACATACAGACCATATCGACTCTCCTACTCAGAACGAGGAAAAGTACGTGACGTAGTACAAGAACTTTTAGATAATGACATTATCCGTGAATCTAATTCACCATACGCAAGCCCGATACTACTAGTCAAGAAGAAAAATGGAGAAGTGAGGTTATGTGTTGACTACCGCGCATTAAATCGGAAGACAGTTAAGGACCGATATCCCCTACCTCGAATCGATGATCTTCTAGACCACCTTAAGGGTTGTCATTGGTTTACCAGTTTGGACCTGGCAGCAGGATACCATCAAATTGCAGTAGAAGAAGACTCTATTGCTAAGACAGCATTTATTACTTCCGACGGTCATTATGAGTGTCTACGAATGCCCTTTGGATTAGTCAATGCCCCAGCAGTTTTCCAAAGGACAATTCTAGGCTCATTTCGTTTTACTACTGCTCTTGCTTACCTAGATGATATTCTCATACCATCGGCAAATGTCGAAGATGGTCTTAAGAGTTTAGAAACAGCGCTAGAACTGATTAAGAAGTCTGGCATGACACTAAGACTTCAAAAATGTTATTTTCTACAAAATAATATTTCATACTTGGGACACGAGATATCCGGAGATGGTATACAGCCTGGAAAGGAAAAGATAATGGCAGTATCAAACTTTCCTACTCCCATTAACATTCACCAGGTCCGCCAGTTTCTGGGTCTCAGCAGCTATTTTCGCAAGTTTATCAGAAATTTCGCAGCTATTGCAAAGTTACTTTCTAATCTGACGAAAAAGAATATCACTTTCAACTAGTCAGCTGATGAAAAACATGCATTCGTTGAGCTCAAAGCAAAACTAACGTCAAGACCACTGCAGGCGATATACGATCGCGAGGCAGTTACGGAACTTCACACAGATGCTAGTAAAATAGGAATTGTAGGCATCTTACTACAAGTGCAACCAAATGGAGAATTAAAGCCGATACAATATTTTAGCAGGTCAACTACCAGAGAAGAACAAAACTACCACTCCTATGAGCTAGAAACGCTAGCCATGGTTAATTCGCTGAAAAAGTTTAGAGTATATTTGTTAGGTATTCAATTTAAGGTTGTCACCGATTGTAATGCGTTGCGTGCTACCCTAACTAAACGTGATCTGATTCCAAGAATTGGTAGATGGTGGTTGTATACTCAAGAATTTGATTTTGAAGTCGAATATCGTGCTGGCTCAAAAATGAACCATGTCGATGCCCTAAGCAGGAATCCTGTTGTTACCAATGAAGAATATGATGAGCTACCAATCCTACATGTAAATATAAGTGAAGATGATTGGGTGCTCTCTGCACAACTTACTGACAACCGCTGTAAAACTTTACACAAAATCTTGTCTGGAGTACCCACTAGTAAAGAAGAACGAAATGTTCATGAGGAGTATGTTCTAAAAGATAATAGAATTTATAGAAAAACACCCAAAGGAAGACGTTGGGTGGTACCCAAGGCAGCAAGAAAGAATATTTTAACGTACTACCATGATGGTGCAGGCCATTTCGGGTTGGATAAGACCTTGGAGGCTATTCAAAAAAAGCCGGTAAACCGACTGGTATTCTAAACCCAATAGAGAAAAGGGCAATACCAATGGGTACAATCCATTTAGATCATCTGGGCCCCTTTACTAAAAGCAAAAGAAAGAACCGCTATATTATCGTGGCTGTGGATGGATTCACGAAGTTCACCTTTATGAAAGCAGTGCCCAATACAAGTACGAATCCTGTAATAAAATTCCTAAATGAAATTATAGAGCTTTTTGGTGTTCCATGGCGCATAATCTCGGATAGAAGCACTGCATATACAAGCCAGACTTTCAAAAGTTTTTGCGGTAGCCTCGGAATAAAACACGTTTTATGTGCTACCGCTACTCCAAGGGCAAACGGCCAAGTAGAGCGGATAAATCGCGTCATTCTTAATGCTCTGACAGCAACAGTCGAAATCGAAGAGCGTTGGGATGAAGTGGTTAGCATGGTTCGGTGGGGAATAAACTCAACAGTTTGTTCTACTACCGGCAAGACGCCTTACGAAGTGTTTCTGGGTTAACGGCCTAGAGGCATAAATGACGCATTCCTTAGCGCTGAGGTATGCGAAGACGAACATGAGGACTTAGCTGTAGTTAGAGAGGAGGTTTCTGATAGGATTGCCGAACAGCAACTGGTTCAGAAACGGGCCTACGACTCCAGATATGTCCGTCCTCATGTATATGAAATCGGGCAACACGTGCTCGTAAAGAGGGCGAAAAGCGCCAATGATGGTAAAAGTACCAAGCTCGAGCCGCGCTATAAGGGTCCCTTTATAATAACGAAAGTACTCGATAAAGATCGATATGTCGTAGAAGACATGCCAGGAGCGAAACGTACGCGCCTGTCATACAAGGGTATATGTCACTCTGATAAGATAAAGTTGTATAAAACGGGTGTAAGCTCGGAAACGTCCGAGGAAGAAGTCAACTTACACCAAGAAGCTTAGGCTTATTATGGTAACTAATTTATGTTTTTGTTTCTGTTACAGGTAAACGTCGCTGAGGCTTCTCGAGGGCGCGAAGGTGTCAGGTTTGGCCGACTGTAACAAAGAAATACTCACGATGGACCTGTAAATACAATGTAAAAATACGTTTTATCAGTTTGGCTCTTTTTAAGTACAAAATGTGAAATCATTCTTTGTTGGTGACGAATTTATCGTTTCCGATGGAGAATGAATAATTAGGCAGTCTAAAATAAATCTTTGTTAGAAATAGATCTCGATTTTAATTTAAGTTTATAGTATAATAATAAAGAAATTATATAGTAAAATCTATCCAATCCTATCTGTCCAATGTATGAATGGTTTTCAGGAGTATTAAAATAATGAGGAAAATAACCTTTTTTCAACTCAGTCAATCCAAATGTTGTCGGAAAACTGGCTAAGGCGTCGGGAAATAATTCAAAATATCGAGAAACCGGCCATTACCGATAAATAGTGGGATTAATCTTATTCATGTAATTCTTAAATTTTACCATTTTATTGCTTTCCTCGGGCATTTTAATGGCTGTTTCGTTAATTCTTACGCAATCCTTGATGTGGGCTTCTAGCTGAACAGCCGATGAAAATGGATGTAAGCACCTATCACATATAAGATCTGATTGGCCTTTGCAGCATGCCTTATGAATATTTAACTTTTCTTGTGATCGAAAGTAATGGAGGCAGGCATCGCAGAAATATTTGGCTCCTTTACGTTTACTAAGCTGCTTGGAAAGGAGGCGGGACAAACTTTTTATCCAAACGTAATGGTATCTAATAGGACCTTCGGTATCATCATA
>OU898284.1:78149486-78226986 GCA_918026665.1 Diabrotica balteata
TACTCCTGTCTAGTCCAGATAATACCGTGCTGTTAGTATTAGATAATTACTCGAGCCATATTTCACTGGATATTTATAATTACTGCAAAGAGAATGGGATTATAATGGTTAGTATTCCACCCCATACATCCCACAAATTACAACCTCTTGATGTGTCATTTTTTTCTGCATTAAAATATGCGTATGGTCGCCATTGCAATTCCTTTCTAAAATCTAAGATCAGCAACTCAGAGTTTGAAGATAAAATTACTCCATATGATGTCGCCGAGATTTTTAAGTTAGCATATGATCAGGTGGCAAATATTGATAAGGCCGTTTCTGGTTTCGGAACGTGCGGAATTTTTCCGTTAAACTCTGATAAGTTCACAGAAGATGACTTTTTTCCTGCTGGTAATTTAAACAATGATAGCTTGGATAGAGATGTTTCTCCTGAACCTGCACCTCAGCAGCACACAACCCCCACAAAAACAAAATGAAATAACCTAACGTCCACATATTTCTCTTTCACTTATTTCTCCAGTTCCTTTGCCCAATAAAAAAATTAAAAGAAAATATGGACGACAAAAGCAACATTCTGAAATTCTAACAAGCACCCCTTTAAAAGAATTCTTAGAAGAAAAAGAGAATAAAAAATAAAGAAAAACTGGCAAAGTCGGAAAAAGGAAAGAAAAAAGTAACCAGACAAGTATTGGTTAATGATGCAGGATTAAAACTAAATAAAAATAAAGGGAAAGCCAAAGTACAAAAAAAATCAAACAAAAAAATCTTGGAGGATAGCGATACTGAAGAAAGCGATTTTGATGAAGAAGGTCTTTGCAATGACGATGAGTTGGATGACATAATCAACGAGGGAGGTGAAACTGATATCTGCATATTATGTGGAGACTTCGGCAAAAAGACGGAAACATGGTTCAGATGCACAAGTTGTGGACAATGGGTGCATAAAGAATGCAGTGGAGCCAAAAGTCCCGAAAACTACATTTGTGACTTTTGTTAATATGTTAAAAAAGCTTTGTTTACATTTTCTTACTTTCAGTATTAAAAAATAAATTTTCTTTGCATATCACTTGCGCTTTTAATATAGATACCTACATGCGCCATCTTCACCATCACTGTGCGTCATCTTTCCCTCGGTGGAAGGTAAGATGGCGCAAAAGCGTTTTTTAAAAAAGCCGCATAAAAAATACTTCCTTTTATTGAATTTAAAATAATCCTAGAAATTGGTTATAGAAATGTCCAAATTACAGGCTCGTAGCATTCAAAGTTAGCTTAAATATTTTTTACCCTTAAATAAAATGTATTTTGCTTAGGTGCGTCATCTTCGACGTCCTTCTTCTACCCCAAAAAGAGGTAGATGCGAACAATGTTCGTCTGTTGCAATAGAGTCACGACCATATTCAAAATGTTCAAACTGTTTGGTATATCTATGTGTTAATGATAAGAAAAATTGTTTTACCAAATAACATAATATTACTGAATAAACAAGTAACATTGTGTAGTTGTATAAGTTGCCATCACTCTCGTCCCTGACAGGACTTGTAGGTCCCGGCTCCCCACTGCTTATAAGGGGTTGGGCAAAAAATTATTTTATACTATTTACACATCCCTTAAATCATATTTGTACTTTTTTTTCCACAATTTCTAAGAAATCTTATTCCGGGGAACAAAGGGTTAATACGATTCAATTAAATAACTTTTTTTTAAATATCCTCAACGTTGTAAATGACAAATGCAGTTTTTGCAAAGAACGCCTCAATTGTGACTATGATCGTTTTTAGCAGTCACCCTTCATATATGAAATAATTTGTTCTTTTCACTTCTGATTTAGAGGACAAAGTGCGTTAGATTTGTTTCTAGATATAATTCCAATTTCCTGTTTTATAATAATCATAAATCGACTTTTAAAATTTAAAGTCAATGCTAAGCTAATGATTATTATAAACAAATATATACATATAGTAAGTCGTCCTTAGTGTTGAAAATCCTTGATGTTGATCTACCACTTTTCACGTAATAGAAATGCAGTCAATATCTTGTATGAACTTCAGTTATTGCTCATTGTATAATTATACAGCTTTTTTAAATATAAAGCAGACTAACGTAATGATTATTACGAATAAACTTAAAAGATATTTACTACTTTTTTTCTGGTAGTAATGACTTTGGTTACGACTAATTAGTCAGACTTTGTTGAGTATCATCACTACGTTACACTATGAGCATAGTAAATATATTATTAAACATTAGTAAAATAGTTTTACTTACAGATTTTTCTTGAACCAGTCTTATTTAGTCAAAAAGTATTTATATATAAACAAAAAGATGAGGTCCTCAGAGTTCCACAACAAACTCTTCTGCAGCTCTCTACTTAATTCGAAAGCTACTTTGCTATGGACTGTCGAAGCGCCCCATATCTGTATTATATACATACATTTGTGTGTCTGGTCAAGTAATTTCAATAATGGTATTTACCGTTATCCCTTTTTTGTGAAAAGCTATTGTTTAAGAAAATAGTTAACCTTGAACACCCACTCCCGATGAGCGGGCAGTTAGCTTCACGTGTCATGTTGAATTAACAGTGGCGAATAAATTATTGTTAAATTCAGAATGAGTAGTGCCAAAAAACACAAAATTTTTGAAGAGTATCGTACGTTCCAAGAAAAATGGGGAAATCAACGTTTCTTCATCAAATTAAAAGGCAAATCTCAGTGCATTATTTGTTGTCAAGTACTCGCGGTATCAAAATAATACAATATTAGTAGGAATTATGAAACCCATCACAAAACAAAACTGAACAAATATCAAGGTGAAGCTGGCAATACTCTTGGTATAAGAACTTAAAGCTAAATTGAATAAACAAAAATCTATATTTACAAAACCGACAGCTGTTCAATCATCAAGCTTAAGGAGGAAATACAACATTCAATTAGGTTGAACAATGTGGATGATTCAACCAAAATGAACCATGTATTTTGCAATTCAATAAAAGCGTTCAACCAAATTGAACGTTGAAATGAGTCGAACCAATTTCTACTTTTGTTCAACTTCGTTGTACAACTGGGATGATTCATCCATATTGACGAGTCTATACAAGTTTTGTTGATTGTGTTCGATTCAAACGTTTATTTCATTTTGACTGGTGATACTTATAAAAATAGCTTTTGATAAAAGATGCGTTTATCTCATAAGTATCCAAACAATTTGAATTTTTTCACATTTTTATAACTGCGGAGACTTCTTTTCATTGGTTGGAGAAAGAAAAAATGAATTTGATGGAGCTTGAAATTTTTCATAGTTCTAAATTGTGTTGTCTGGTGTATTTCGAAGGGATTTTCGAATATTCTCAACAATTTCAACAAAAATGTTATTGAAAGAGTCACAAGATATGTTGGTTGGTAACCATTTGTTTTATTTCGCTCATAGTTAATTACCTTTCAACACGTCTTGGATCTATTCTTTGAAGTTAATATTAATTGATAATATGCCAGCTTTTTCGTCCTTTTCAACTCAGCATTGTAATGATTTTTATATCTTTTATATTAGCTGTAATGTACTGAGATTTTAGTAAAATCGGCATGTATTTTATATGTTTGCAAATGATTTTTTATATTTTTAAGTTGTCATTGAATCATCCACATTGTTCAACCGAATTGAATAATGTAGTTCCACCTTTAGCAGCATCATGAAGTATATTTAGAGCTTGTCAAAAGTAAAAAAACATTTAGAGATGAAAATGATTAAGTCGTGTGCCGTTAAAATGGCGCGATCCTTTGAAGATGAAAAGATGACCAAAAATTTTGAATGTTTCAGTTTACGATCAAACTGTATCTAGAAGAGTTCATGAGCTGACTACTCATGTATTTAAAAAAATGGTCGACACAGTTCGTGATTGTTTGTATTACTCCTTTGCCCTGGACGAATCTGTTATATTACTGACAAAAATCAGCTATTAATTTTTAGATGCATCAGCGAACGTAATGAATATTACGAATAAACTACAAAGATGTTTCCTACTTTTTTTCTGGTAGTAATGACTTTGGTTACGACCAATTAGTCATATTTTGTGGAGTATCATCACTATGTTACACCATAAGGATAATAAATATATTATTATACCTTGATAAAATAGTTTTACTTGCAGATTGTTCTTGAACCAGTCTCATTTAGTCAGAAAGAATTTATATATAAACAAAACGATGAGGTCCTCAGAGTTCCACAACAAACTCTTCTGCAGCTCTCTACTTAATTCGAAAGCAACTTTGCTGTGGACTGTCGAAGTACCCCACCACATCTGTATTATATACATACATTTGTGTGCCTGGTCAAGTAATTTCACAATTTGTGTTGATAAAGTATGTAAAATGTGAATACTTTTGAAAAAATAAAACAATTTATACATATAGGAAAACTGGCTATAAAAAAAACACCACAACAAAACATTTATTATTAACAAGTACATTACTATATCTACGTTAGATCAAAATTTGGAATGCTATTTGCCGTAGTCTCTTTTTTGTGAAAAGCTTTTGTGATAAGCTGCAAACATAACTCCATGAAGTATGCATTCCTTAATCACCAATAATCCATTTATATGTATTCAGACACTCATCATGGCTTCTACTTTTAACCTGAAAAAAAAAAATAGAATTAGAATAAATCAACATCTATTATGTTTCAAATAATATTAACAAAAACAAAGGTCAGTATAAACTGACCTGGCTGAACTTTTAACGTTGATTAATCTGCAGATTTGTGCAATTCTTTCATTAAAGGTTTTTAAGACATTTCGTAACTTTAAGGTTGATCTGCACCCACCAAAAGACAAACTACAAATTCAAAAAATTTGAAAAAAATGGAAAAGGGATATGTGATAACTAGAAGTATTTTGACAAATTTTGAACAAACTCCACGTTTTCGTTTTCGAAAAAACTAAAAAACTACTTTTTTCCAAGTATAAAGCGGGAAAACCAGACATATTTTTGTTAATTTTCTTACAGCATAAAGATATAACCCCAAGAAATACTTATGAATTTTTTGAAAATTTTTGAATTTACAGATTTGTCACAATGGGAAAAAATATTATGTTCCGGCTTATAATAAAGCTACCGGTAAGAAACCGGAAAAAAGTTTAATAAACAACATATATAAAACTGTAAAAGTGGAAAATATTTGCAATTGTAGGAATCAGGCCTTTATTCGTTGACACTACGAATAAAAGGCCAATTCAAAAAAAAAGAAGAACTGTCGGCTGTCACTCACTTTGACAGGACAGGGATTGGCGGCGGGTTTGAAGAAGATGATTAGGTTAAGTTGAAGTCACCACGCTTTGATGATTTGTGATTAGATTATGAATACTGTTATGTACTCTGGTTACGTAGAAAATAAATGTAGTATCCATATCCGGCCCAGTATTTTATTTAAGAGAGATCCCCACAGATCAGAAGTGGGATATGGACATGGAACGAAACAATATGCAGGCAGAAGATGAAGCCAATATATCGGCCAGCGAAGCCGCCGCGACAATGCCATTGCAGGAGCAATTTACGGTGGAAGATATGATTCAATCGACAGTAAGAGCTCTATTAATACATCAAGACAAGTCAAAGACAACCCACAGTACAGGGCCACGAGAAAAAGAGCGGTCCTTTAGTTACAAAGAAATAGCTAACCTATTACGTGAGTTTTCTGGTCAAAATACGGACATTACACTATGAAAGACTTAATGCAGTACAAAGTGTGTATAATGTGTCTGACAATATTATGCAAATTATAGCGATGGGAAAATTGACGGGCGATGCAAAAAACTGGTTTAATTCCAAAGTTGAATACGTTATGAAGGATTGGGAAACACTAAAAAGTGAAATGAGAAAGATGTTCTCTTAGAAGGCAGACGTCGTGATGCTGCGCAGAAACTTTGAAAGGAGAAGGTGAAATCAGGTGAGAAGTTCACTAACTACTACCAAGAGAAAATTACCTTAGGAAATAGTGCAGGAGTACCAGAAGGTGAGTTAATCCAATATATTATTGAGGGTTTTGACAATCCAACACTCCAGTGTCAAGCTAGAATGATATTGCATGAAATTAGAACCGTTGAGGATCTATTTAGCAGAATGTCCAATGTGGTAAAAGATACTGTCCCACAGCTTAATCATAATAGATTTCCGAAGAGTACAGCTAGCGCTTTTCGTCAAAGAAGTTCCACACCAGCAGTACAGCGTAATGGAATCCGTTGTTTCCATTGTAATCAAGATGGGCACAAATTAAGTGATTGTATCAGGCCACGCAGGGAGCGAGGTTCATGCTTTACATGTGTAAAGATTGATCACAGACTTAGAGACTGTCCAGAGCGAGTTGAGCCAGATAGTACAACCAATGTTGTACAAGAAGCAGGAGTGCAACCCTATATGGTAAACGTAGAATACTCTGTGATGGTAGGAAGTGATATATCTAGTTTTAACATTACTGCTTTAGTAGACAGTGGTTCACCTATTAGTATTATTAAACTAAATATGTTCCACACACTTTAATTATACCCACAGTAGAAAACAATAAATTCACAGGGATTATTGGGACTCCGTTAGAAATAGTAGATACATTTCAGAAAGATATATTTATTAATAATATTATGGTAAATTTAAAGTTTTATGTTGTACCAAACAATACAATGTCATATGCTGCTATAGTAGTGTACATGATTTTGAAATTTCTATATCAGTAAAACATGATAAGCCAATTTTCTATAGACCTCGCAGATTAGCATATTCTGAACAACAAAAACTACAAGCCATTATTGATGAGTTGATAAGAGAAGGTATTATCCACCCTAGTAACTCTCCATATGCAAGTCCAAATGTATTGGTTAGAAAGAAAAGCGGAAATTTAAGGTTATGTGTAGATTATCGTAAGTTGAATAAAATTACGAACAAATGTAACTACCCTACACCATTAATAGATGATCAGTTAGATAGATTAAAGAATAAAACATTTTACACTACTTTAGATTTGAAAAATGGATTTTTCCATGTAAAAATGGCAGATTCCAGTGACAAATATACTTCTTTTGTGACCCCGTTAGGTCAGTATGAGTTTCTGAGAATGCCATTTGGTTTGACTGATTCACCTAGAGTTTTTAGTAAATTTGTTCATAGTATCTTTTCCAATTTGATTAGGGAAAATAAACTGTTGGTATATCAAGATGATCTGGTAATAGCTACTGAAAATCTGAGTGAACATTTTAGTATATTTAAAGAAGAATTACAGTTAGCTCGAAGGTGGAGGTTGCAATTTATATTAGATAAATGCAGATTTTTCTGTAATGAGATCACTTATTTAGGGTATAATATTGATGAGAATGGTGCAAAGGTCAGTGTTTCTAATGTAACGTCAGTCTTAATATATCCAGTTCCTCTTAATACCAAGGAAGTTCACCGCTTTGTTAGTTTGGCTAGTTATTTTCATTAATTTATTCCTTCTTTTGCTCAAGTAGCGAAACCATTATATGACCTACTTAAAAGTAATGTTCCATTTAAATTTGAACAGTCTGAATTTGAAGCATTTGAAAAGCTAAAACAAATGTTAGCAACATATCCAGTACTTAGTATTTATAGTTCCGAGTTAGAGACTGAGCTGCATTGTGATGGAAGCAGTCACGGTTTTGGAGCCATTTTATGCTAAAACAGAAGGATGGTCATTTAAAACCAGTCTCATACTATAGTCATAGAACGACTCCAGCTGAGTCCAAATATCATAGTTTCCAATTGGAAACATTAGCTGCAGTATATGCAATAAAGCGTTTCCATGTTTATTTATTTGGCATATCATTTAAAACAATAACGGATTGTTACAGTTTCAGGCTAACCTTAAGCAAGCAAACATTAAATCCTCGTATTGCTAGATGTGTACTATTTTTGGAAAATTATGATTATACCATATTACACAGAAGTGGTAAACGCATGGGTCTTGTAGATGCCCTAAGCAGATGTTATTGAACAATGATTATAGAAGGGAACACCTTTGAAAGAGTCTTGAGTATTAAACAAGATCAAGATCCACTAATTACTTAAAAAGTAATTAAAAATAATAAATATATGTTCTAATTTATTCATTCATTATTTTCTTCTTTAGAAGTTGAGACATAATTTATAATGCAAATCGTTAGCAGTGAACTAGTTCTATCAAAATTAATGAACTAGTTCAATTAGTTCAGTTGAAAGAATCGTTCATTAGAACTATTTCGATGGTGAACTACACATCCCTTCTTCTTCTTCTTCGTCTAGCCATTCACGTCCACATCTGAACATAAGCCTCTTCAAGTCTTCCTTTCCATTGGTTTTTATTGTACGCTACTTGTAGCCAATTTTTCCCGGCAGTCCTTTTCAGATCATCTGTCCATCTCATAGGAGGTCTGCCTCTGGGTCTTTTGTGTTGGTATGGTCTCCAGGTTAAAATTGATCTGTGCCATTTGTTTAGATCGCTCCTAGCTACATGTCCAGCGTATTCCCATTTCAGCTTTAATGCTTTTTGCACCACATCGGTGACTTTGGTTTTCTGTCTTATCCATGTGTTTGTTTTCTTGTCCTTAAGTGATATACCTAGCAGTGCTCTTTCCATCGCGTGTTGAGTGACTCTAAGTATATTCATATTCTTTTTTGTGATTGTCCATGTTTGTGCCGCATAAGTTAATATCGGAATAATGCATGCATCAAAAACTTTAGATCTAAGATGTAATTGAATTTGTTGATTTCTGAGTATATAGTTCAGTTTACCGAATGCTGCCCAAGCTAACTTTCTTCTTCTTTTTATTTCTTCAGTCTGAATTTCCCTATTTAGGATTATTTTTTGTCCCAAGTATATATATTCTTCAACTTTTTCTATAACTTTATCGTTTATTATTGTCACGGTGTCTTCGGAGTGCATGACTTTTGTTTTGTTTAAATTCATTTTCAGTCCTATTTTAGAAGATTCGGTATGAAGTTCTACAAGCATGGTTTGCATTTCTTGTAGGTCAGTAGCTATCAGGATTATGTCATCTGCAAATCGTAGATTACTGAGGTAGCGGCTATTAGGCAATTTAGGTTTTTTAAAAAACGTCCTCCAAAACTAAGGTGAACAGTTTGGGTGATAAAGTATCTCCCTGTTTGACTCCCCTGTTTAATGGTACAGGGTTCGTGTGTTCATTTTCATTTAGGTAGTATGTAGCTGTAGCTTGGTTCATAGTTTCTTTTATTAAGTTAATATATCTGCTGTCTATTCTACAAT
Organism: Diabrotica balteata; assembly: GCA_918026665.1. Lineage (NCBI taxonomy): Eukaryota > Metazoa > Arthropoda > Insecta > Coleoptera > Chrysomelidae > Diabrotica > Diabrotica balteata. The sequence goes on from OU898284.1 coordinate 78,158,745, forward strand.
TTTGCATTGCGTTTATTACGGCCGTGTGTTCTATGGTATCGAAAGCTTTTTCGTAGTCTACAAATGCAAGGAAAACTGGAAACTTGTATTCGTTACATTTTTCTATTAATATTTTTGTGGTTAACAGGTGATCGGAAGTTGAATAGCCTTTTCTAAAACCTGCCTGTTCATATGGTTGGTATTCGTCTAATTTCCTTGTTAGTCGAGTAGTTATGACTTTGGTGAGTATTTTAAACAGGTGTGACAGTAGGCTGATGGGTCTGTAGTTTTCCAATTTTCGACTATCACCTTTCTTGTGCAATAAGATTACTTTAGAGTTGTTCCAGCTCTTAGGGACTTTGCCCTGATGTAAACAACTGTCCACAAGCTTAGTTACAATTGCAATTAGTTCCTTACCTCCTTCTAATATCATATCTGTGGTAATACTATCTTCTCCTGCAGCTTTATTTCTCTTCATGTTTTCCAATGCTGTAGTTACCTCTGAAATTGTTACTTTTGGCATTATTTCTGATCCAACATTTTTTATTAATTTCCGTGCTGGTCTCATCTCATCATCTTGTTGATGTGATCTGTAAAGTTCTGTGTAAAATTCTTCTATTCGTGTCAGTATGTTTTCTCTACTTGTGATTTCATTTTCGTCTTTTCCTATTAATGATATCATCTGACGTCGTCCTAGTGTCGGTCTGAGACATTTCATACTCTTATTTTTTTCAATAGTTGTTGTTATTAATTTTTCGTTTTCTTTTCTTTTTTGTTGTCTTATTTCTTTTCTAATCTGCCTATTAAGTTCTCTATATTCGTCGGTTCCCCTTTTGTTAGATTTATTTAAGATCTTCCTTCTTTCTATTTGTTGTAATATTTCTTTGTCTAATTCATTGTATGTTGTTTTTCGGTTTTTTCAGTTGCAGAAGGCTTTTATTCACTGTTTCGGTAATAAGGTTATTCAAATCATCAATATCATTGGAGTTTATCTGCTGCATGCTAACTTGATTTAATGCATGCACTATCTTTTTTTTAAATTCACTATTTTTGATTTCTTCAGATGTCCATTTGTATCTTTTTTCATGTATTCTTTTTCTTTCTAGTTTTTTGTTAATTACTAGTTTTGTTCTTATTAGTCTATGATCGCTTCCTAGGTCAAACTGATTTAATACTGATACGTCTTCTACTAGGTTTCTATTCTTCGTTAAGATATAATCTATTTCATTCTTTGTCTTTTTATCGGGACTCATCCATGTCCATTTTCTGCTTGGTTTTTTATTGAAAAAGGAGTTCATTGAGTACATGTTATGTTCATTCATGAAATTGAGAAGTATTTCTCCTCTATCGTTTCTTTTCCCGTAGCCATAGTTACCAATTAAATGTTCATAATCTTCCTCTTTTTTGCCCAATTTAGCATTAAAATCTCCTAATAGTATTTCGTAATTTGCTTTATTTGTTTCTATAGCTGTTCTTATTTCATCATAAAATATTTCTACTTCTTCATCGTCGTGGCTTTTGGTCGGAGCGTACACTTGGATCACTTTCAGAGTGGTTCTTTTATTAATCCTGATGATGAGATATGCTACTCTGTCTGATATGGGCTTGAATTCTTCGATACACTGTGTGAGGCTTTGTTTTACCAAGAATCCCACTCCAGTGTATTCGCCACCTTTATGCATAAAATGTGTGCCATTTTTTAGTATTATATACTCATCACTTTTTCTTCTGGTCTCGCATATACCAAGAATATCCCATTTTATATCCTTTAGTTCACTTTCTATTTCTGGGAATCTATTGTCGTCCGTCAGTGTTCGAATATTGTAGGAGCATAGCCAAATTGTCATCTTGTGGCAGCCGGGTCTTACCCAGGGATTCTTAGCACCCCCCTTCCGTTAGTTGTTTGATCGCTGCCGTGATCAAGACTCTGGGAAGTGCTGGGCACTGGGGGCCTTTTCTTTTTTGTCCTGTACATTGACTTGAAGGTTTGGACCGTTATCTCCTCACGCTGGTCCAGTGCGGGTTGAGGAGGGAAGGGAGGGATTTGGGTAGGTCTGGGTTGGTGGGTAGGATTTAGGGATTAGGATCCGCTTCTCTCCCGGAAGAGGATTGGGAGAAAAAGCCGAGCTCGCGTGGGCAGGGGCGCATCCCTGAAGCAGACCTGTCTTTACCGGGATCGTAAAGAGTGTCTACCCGCTACCCTTAACACATCCCTAGTACAGTCAAAAACGATTGAAATAGAATAAGAGGCAGACAAACAGGAGCAATCCTAGTCGCACGAAGAAGAAGAAAAGCAATTTAGTGAAATTTTGCAACGGTTGTATTTTTTATTGTTTTACTCTGTGGTATTGATGATTTATGTAATTTTAGTAAATTTTAATTGTTATTACTTTTTTTGTAACTTTTATAAGCTTTGTCCATAAAATTGTAGAATTTTCAGTGACAATAAAGATTATTTCTATTCTATTCTATTTTATTGATTACTTTTCACAGATAGCATCCAACTTGCTCAAAGATATCACAGTTTCAAATCTGGATCAAATAGATATAACTCAAATAAATATGCTTTTATTTCTCAGAAGTGACAGTAAGGGATATTATCAATAATTAAAAAAAAAAAAAACCGCCGTGAAAATCTTGGATTGAAAGTAAAGTTGATCAAAGAAACAAAAAATATAACAATTCCACTTCCCACTCTAATTAATACAGTAGGCGCCAGTTACGAAGAACCAGCACAAATCCTTATTTTCGTACGGATTCGATCCGAGTGCCTTGTTTACATAATTATCCACTCTGTCAGTAGTGCAGCGTTAACCGTGCGGTGCCGTAATTATATAAAAAGAATAATCACTCCACTGTCCACCTCTTCGAACACAATCGGTACACGCCACATGCGAGGTTGGATCTTCTTATGAGGCGTATACAGTATCTGCATCAAAGAACATATTTTTTATGTCCTTAAATAAGCAATAATTTGTCCAATCTTCAAAAAAGGGGACTCACACCTGCCAGAAAATTATCGGTCAGTCTTACTACTGCCAATTATTTTGAAAATTGTGGAAAAGTGCATGTCACTACAAATAGAAGATTTCTTGGAGGACAATGGTATGTTTTCTGAATGCCAATTCAGTTTTCGCAAAAATAAAAAGTACAGTATTTTGAACCTTATATATTACAGTCATTTAATAAGCTTCAATTTAACTCTTTTGTGTGACTTGAGCAAGGCTTTTGACTTGGTCAGTCATGAAATCATAAGATTAGAAAAATATACCTTTTGTTCCGAGAATATTGAGCTTATAAAATCATATTTGAAAGATTGGGTACATGTTGTGAGGGTTGGTGGGGTGTTATTGTCAGAGAGTGTGTTAAATATTAGAGTACAATAGGGTTCAATACTGTGCCCTATTTTATTTTTGATTTATATGAACAATCTTCCAAACATGGAACATAAGGCTAAAAATATAAACTTTGCAGATGACAATATGGTGGTCTTTGGAGCTGATAATATTGAAGATGTGCTGGAGGGTTCTATGGTGGCATGGCAGATGACTGAGCAATGGTTTATTACAAATAGGTTGGTTCTGAATAACAATAACATTGAACAACTGATTTTTCACAATGAGAGATGTGGATGATATGAATGCTGGAGTCAGCGAGCTTGGATTTTAGGAGTTCTTTTGAACCCAAAATTACAGTGTGTTAACATATTATTAACTTATGCAAAAGTAATAAAAAATAAGGCTCTTTATTTTGAGAAATCTTCCAAATTGTTTCTCACTGAAGACTCAATGTACTACAGATCACTCCATATTCCACTCACATCTTTCATACTCTCTCCTTGTCTGTGGTTATGTAGCTGAAACTCACAGGGTATTTGGTCTGCAAAGAAAAGCAGTGAGGGTCCTTGCTGGTTTGGGATTTAGGGAAGCCTGCCGTTAGGCTTATGAAAGATTGGGAATTCTTACTGTATCAGCACTTAGAAAATTCATCAAGAGGAATACCAATTCTTAGAGGTCACGAGGATCAGCTTGGATACCGCATATGTGGTGCAAAATGGACCACAGTGTTGGGAAATAAAATGTACTGCCTGAAAATATCAGAAGCTTGCCTGAAAACGAATTTGAAAGTAATTTTAAAAAAATATTGATAAAAAATTCCTTTTATTCAATTCATGAATATTTACAAAATATTTTAATTTTAATTTATGTTTTGTACATATTTGAGGTGTGTAAGATTTTATATTTTAACATGAATAAACGGTATTGAGTATTGAAGCCACCCCTAACGTGCATCTTAATTTGAAATGAGTGAACACCATTTGAGGCTATAAATTTTCAATATTATTATATGGACTTAGGGAGTCAAGGATACGAAGAAAAAAAAGAGACTATAAAAAAATAAAATATCAAACAGAAAGAAAAATAGCCTATTTACTGACGTAGCAGGGGCACTGAACTCTTCCACCAAGAACTCTTTGATGATACTAGATCCGACCAACCTCCATCCTACATATGTGATGACCACTTACCAATCACATTAGATGAAATGCAAAAAGCCATATTACAACTAAAAGATGGCAAAGCTCCTGGACCTGACAATGCATATGCTGAGCTCATAACTATTTAACACCGACGGTATTCAACACCTAACAAAAGTATTTAATGTATAATATTTAAGCGTAGTAATACAAAGAACATGGCTGAAGTCGACCTTTATTACTTTACCAAAGAAAACAAAATCCGTATCCTGCAGTGATTTCCGAACCATCAGCTTAATGAGTCATATTTTAAAATTATTTCTAAAACTTATACATCAAAGGATATATAGACTGTGCGAAGAAAAAATCAGCCGTACACAGTTTGGTTTTCGGAATGCAGTGGGTACGAGAGAGGCTCTCTTTAGTATACAAGTGCTATTTCAACGATGTAGAGACTTGAACTGCGACAATTATGCGTGCTTCATTGACTACCATAAAGCGGTCGATACAGTAAAGCACGACAAGCTGATGGAGATATTAATCAATATTGGAATAAACACCTGTGATTTAAGAATTGTCAGCAATCTGTACTGGAATCAAACATCATCTATCCGGACAGAGGCAGGAGAATCCGACGATATCAAAATCAAACGTGGCGTCCGTCAGGGATGTATACTATCACCACTGCTGTTTAACATATACTCTGAGGAAATCTTTCAAGAAGCAGTGGGTGATGCCGGAATTAGAATCAATGGAGAATCTCTCAATAACATTAGATACGCGGACGACACGGTAGTATTCGCTGACAGTTCTGAAAACCCTCCAGGCGTGAATGAACAGAATCACAGAGGTCAGTCAGAGATACGGACTTTCACTAAACCAGCGATTCTCAAACTTTTTTTACAAGTACCACTTACATAAATTCTGCGTCAATCGCGTACCACCTATTAAAAAAGTAGATAATAAAATTTACTAATTTTGACAAAAATGTATTTATTTAAAAAAGGGCATTATAAATGTTACAAAATAAAACTTACAGTCTGACCCAATCCAAAAATTCAGTGAGAAGGATGGTTCTGCATAGCTACAATAAGTGAATCGATATCAGGATCAATTGTGTTTAGTTTCATTCGTAAATTTGGATCATCATTAAGCCTACTGCGAAATTTATTTTTCAGTTGTAGCATAGCAGAAAATCCAGTTTCACACAGGTAGGTTGTCGTAAAAGGAAGTAAAAATAACAATGCTTTTTCTGATAAAGCTGGATATTCATTTTTAATATTTAGCCAGAATTCAGCTAATTCTAATTTAGAAAACTTATTTTCAAGCCTCCATCACAAGATAGTTCTATTATAAGATTCTTTTTCATCTGTTTTAATGATTCAGGAATGCTATCCAAAATAAATGGTTGTCGTATCAAAGAAACTGAGCATAGTCTTCGTCAAAATATTCTTTAAAACTATCAATTAGCATTTGATAATGCTGTTTTATGTTAAAAATAAGATCATCTTTAATCTTTATTTCATGCTCAACACAAAATTTTCTAAATTGGTAAACGACTGCAAGTCTTTGTTTGAAAACACTATTTTTCATCATATAACATTTCTTGATTAAAAGCATTTATTTTGTCGTTTACAGAAAATCGATTATGTGATTTACCTTGTAAGCTTAAGTTTAGGTCATTTAATCGATTAAATATATCTGTTTAGTAAGCTAGTGTTTGTAAGCCACAATTCATCTAATACCGATCACGCAGTTCAAAATTGGTTTCCATTAAAAACACATGTACTTCAGAACGCAACTCGAATAACCTGTTCAACATTTTTCCTTTTGATAGCCATCTTATCTCCGTGTGTATCAATAACTGAATATGATCACTTCCCATTTCAGAGCATAGTTTTGAAAATAAACGCGAGTTTAAGGCTCGAGATTTTATGAAATTGAATATCTGAACGGCTTCATGGAGAACATGTTTAAATTCATCGGGCATTCGCTTTGCTACCAAAGCTTCTTTGTGGATACTACAATGGGTAAAAGTACAATTTTCTGGAACCAGTTTTACTTTGGCAGTTACACCTCCGTATTTTCCTGTCATGGCTCGGGCAACATCCAAACAGAAACCAACGCATTGTTTTCAGTCTAGTCCATTTTCCACAAAAAATCATTGATTTTCTTGAATATTTCATCGGCAGTAGTTCGTTCCGTTAACGCCTCACAAAATAAGTACTCTTCTTCGATTTTGGTTTGAAATATATACCGCACATAAACCATAAGCTGAGCATAGTTTGTAATATCTGTGCTCTCATCAAGTTGTATTGCAAAAAAATACTATTTTTTATCCGGTTTATCAATTTTCTTTAACATTTAATGCCATTATTTCAATCCTACGACGTACGGTATCATTGGATAATGGTATAATACTAAGCTGTTTACCTGAATTCTCTCCAAAAATACATGTTACCATATCTTGTGCGGCAGGCAGAACTAGTTCTTCGCTGATTGTATGCGCTTTTCCAGACTTCGCAATTCTTAAACTCACGAGGAAGGATGCCTCTACTGCTTTTTGGTTGCTGCCGGTGAAATTCGACATTTATTTTTTTGTGCCTCTCATCTCCGTTAACTTCCAAACAAAGTAATCCTTAGGTTTATTTTCCAACACTGAATGTTTTGTACTGAAGTGGCGTTTTAATAGCGAAAGTTTCATACACTGGTTAGAAAGAATTTCCGAACAGATTACACATTGGGGCCTTGGCTCATCATTTATATTCGTGAATGTAAATCCCATATTAATGTATTCAGGATCATATTTCCTAACCGCCACTTTTAGTTTTTGAAATAATTCTTTTTGTCATCAGCCTGGATAGGCTCCGACTCTGAAGTGGAGCTAGATAGACCGGGATTTTCAGATGTTCTGTTGTCTCTTTTAAGCCACCTATCCATTGTTTTATATGCAAAAATTAGCACAAATCAGTAACAGCAAATTACTCGGTTCGACAAAATTAACCACGACTGACGGCCACGAGGAAACTAATGCCCACTGATGACGTGAATCAAGGGCTTGGTGGCAGTTTGCCAGGATTCTAGTGTTGCCAACAATGAATAAGACATTACGCGCTTGTGTTTCCAACTCGCAGCGTTGCCATGCACCACGTAAAAAGATAACATTCGTTGATAAATTTGATTAAAATTCTTCGTTTCTTCTAGTTTATAGAGTACCACCTTAAAGTTCTTTGCGTACCACCAGTGGTACGCGTACCACAGTTTGAGTACGGCTGCACTAAACACTAAGAAAACAAAATGCATGATGATCTCTAGACAGCAATTTGGACAAATCAGTGTAAACGGTCAACAAACAGAAAGAGTAAAAACATACACCTACCTTGGTACGAACATCAATGAAAATTGGGACCATTCCATAGAAATCAAATTTAGAATAGAGAAAGCAAGATCTGCATTTCAAAAAATGGCTTAAAAAAAGTTATTCAAATGTCATGATTTATCAATGCCCATAAAAATCAGGTTACTACGATGTTACATCTTTCCTATACTGTTGTACAGAGTTGAGTCATGGATTCTCACATACGCCACCTGCAAGAAAATTGAGGCTTTTGAAATGTGGCTTTATCGTCGCATCCTGAAGATATCGTATACCGACCACGTTACTAATGATGGTGTTCTGTTGAGAATGAAAAAAAAAAGAGCTGTTAGCCACAATAAAAACAGCCAAAATCGAATACCTAGGTCACATCATGAGGAACAGCGAAAGATATGGACTGCTGCAACTAATCTTGCAGGGAAAAGTAGAAGGAAAACGGGGACCAAGAAGGTGAAGGATTTCCTGGCTGAAAAATCTACGAACATGGTTCAACACAACAACCACAAATCTTTTTAGAGCAGCAGTGTGCAAAGTGCAGATTGCCATGATGGTCGCCAACATCCGAAACGGATAGGCATTACAAGAAGAAGAATGTAAAGAAGAAAATTGACTGAAGAAAGAAGAGAGAAAATATGAATAAAGAAGTGCAAGAACTACAAGAATAAGAAGTCAGCAGAAAATAATTCAAAATGAGAACAACGATGTGTAGAGATAAGGAGCGTATATATTGACAGAACAGGAAAAAATACACAGAAAATTGACAGAACATTTTAAGGAAAACTTTGAGATGAATAGGGGAGAAACAAACGATGTACTATTAGATCAAGCAGACAACAGGGAAAATAGTCCACCAATGATAGCTGAGATTAGAACAGCAGTAGTAAAATTAACAGAGTTGTGGTTGAATGAGAAGTTGCCAGCAGAGTGAAATCATGCAATTGAAAGCAGCATACAAAAAAATGTCCAACTTTATTGATGAAAGGCTTAGAAACGCTGAAAACATAGTTGGCAAAAACCAATATGACTTCTGCAGGCATAAAACAATATACAACAAGAAACAAGTGAATTTAACACCTACACATCATGACTTCAAAATTACATATGACAATATAAACAGAATTCTTCATACAACTGACAAAAACACTTTGTGATAGAACCATTGGTCAGAGAACAAGAGGAAGCCCAGAACAAGGTTCCTTGATACCAGAAATTGAGTTATGAGAAATATGACAATCCATGCTTAGCTGAGGAAGGCTATGGATCGTTCCTTGAGGAACAATAATTCATAAAAGTATGCAAATACTAGCGTTAAACATAAGGACAATAAGAGAAATAATATATGCATTCAATCAAATAGAACAAACTGTACAAAATAGTGGCCTTTATATCAATTAGGCCAAAACAAAATATATATGTATGTACATGTAAGTAAAAACGCAGTAATAAGGCAGCTACACAATCTAACAATATAAGAATACAACATTTGAAGGGCAAAAAACTTTAATACTTAGCATCCTTAGTTACATCTGATAAAAATGTTGTACGGGAAGTGAAGAGTAGAATATCCATTGCGAAAAAATGTTACCATAGCTCAATTATGCAACTCTGATCAGATATTGTCACAAGAAATACAAAATGCCAAATATACAAAACCCTATAAGACTGGTTCACATATGGTTCAGAAATCTGTACACTCTAAAAGTGTGGAAAGATTATTAGCGACATTTGAAAGAAAAATCTTGCGACATGTACAAAGGCGAAAATGGAGTTTGGAAAAGAAGATATAACTTTGAACTACAGAAAATATACTTGGATCCAGATATCATAACATTTATTTAAATGGAAAAGCTGCATTGGAATAGTGTATTTGGAAAGAAGAATAGAAGGAAAAATAAGCCAACAAGTGCCAATAGGAAAAATAATAAGAAATCGTCTAATTCTCTTCTACCAATAAGAAGTAGGGATAGAAAATGATAGATTAACCTTAGATATAAGGAGATATAAATTGGAGAAAAAAAACCTTAAAACAGTTCAGAATGGAGAAGAAACCTGAAATAGGCCAATACTGAAACAAGCTTGTTGAGCTGTAATGATGATTATTAGAGCTGAAGAATAGATATTAAAAAATGTAATTAAAAAAATCAAGGCTGCAAACCAGCATTTGCAGATGATATCCGCATCATAGCCAAACACACAAGAGATAATTATATGATAATACTCTTAATGACTAATAACTTAATGAATAATACACTTAATGACTAATGACTTAAAAAACTAATGCAAAAATGACTTAGAACATAACCATAAGATTATAACATTGAAAATGTGAAAAAAAAATACATGATGTAGCTTCACTAGTCACAAGCCGAAGTCATGTCAGAAGAAATTAAAAGAAGGACGCGGATTGCAAACAAAAAAAAATATAATCTCATTAATGACACAAATATATATAACACAAAAACCAAATATAAAAAATCCTGGTACCACAGCATACATGAGGAGTGAAAGAAAATAATGTATGGTGCAATGATTAATTCTGAACTATAGACAGTATACAAAGAACCTGAAATCATAACATGAATAAAGATTGTTGGACAGTATGTTCAAGGGATACAGAAGGTAAAGGTAAAGAAAATATGTTGGACACCAGTGGGAAAAAGGTTAAATGGAAGACCCAAACTTGCATGGAGCAAGTAAAAACCTTAAAAATTACCGTAAAAATCTGATAAGTAAATGTTAAGACAGATATATTAATATACAATATCTGGACAAAACAAAAACATACTTCGATTGTTACAACGGGAACGACAATAAACGAAAAGAGACTCAAATTACATCTATTACAGAAAGAAGCAATAAAAAATCTATACAAAAGAAGACTAGACCAAGAACTAGAAGAATTCAGATATGACACGTTAGATGAAATGCATGAACACATAAAAAACTTCCTGATTTCAGCGGCCTTAGAAGCTCTTGGAGAAGATGACCAAAGGAACACCCATCAGAATATCAAATTAAGGGAAGACACATTGAAATGTATAAAAGAAAAGAAAAAAACTACAGATAAAATACCTAAACACCAAAAAACAGGAAGACTTAGACCTATATAGAGCGAAAAACAGAGAGGTAAGAAAAAAAGTAACAAATGAAAAGAACGAACGATGGGAACAAGCATGCACAGAGATAGAACGACATATCGGAGGAACGAGAAATTTAGAATCATGGCGAATATTAAAAGCACTCCAACGAAATAAGACACGAGAAAAGCCAGATCGGCAAAATTAGTGAAAACGAGTGGCAAGAATACTACGTAGAACTACTTACAGAAAACCGTCCCCAATTTCAGGAAGAGAATACAGAACATGCAGGAAATGGGACATACGACCAGATAGAAATAAGTCTGACAGAAGTCAAGAGAGCAATCAAGACATTGACGAACAAAAAAGCCAAAGGACCGGAGGGAGACCAAACGAACTAATTAAAAACAAAACGGAAAAGATATTCCGCATGCTACACAGAATGTTCGAAAAATGACTAAATGGAGAGGAAATACCTGCGGAATGGACACAAGCATACATCACATCCATACATAAGAAAGGAAACAGGAAAAAATGTGAAAACTACAGAGGAATTAGTATAATATCGTCGGTAGGTAGACTTTACGGGAAAATTATCAAGGAAAAAACTAGAAACTGAAATAATAGGAAAAATTGGAGAAGACCAAGCAGGGTTCACAGTAGGAAAATCATGCCTAGATCATACGTACATAATTATTAGAACAACTGATAGAGAAGAAAATGGCAAAAGGTAGACCGGTCCATCTGGCGTTTGTTGATCTACAGAAAGCATACGACTCAATACCTAGAGTCAAATTATGGGAAGCAATGAATGATCTCGGAATCCGACAAACACTAATAAAGCAGTTAAAGCACTGTACAAAGAAAACAAAGTAGCTATTAAATGTGGAAATAAAGCCTACAATCCATTTAAGACGAAAAAATGACTTCTACAAGGCTGTGCTACGTCCCCTACTCTGCTAAAAAATATTCTTGGAAAAGACACTCAAATCATGGAGGAGAAAGTGCGAAGGAATGGGCATACCAGTAAGAGACAAATACCTATACACCTTAAGTTTTGCCGAGGATCAAGTAGTCATCGCACAAGATGAAAAAGATCTCAGCTTTATGCTCAGAAACCTAGAAGAAGAATATAAAAACAACGGAATGGAAATAAACTTAGAGAAAACCGAATACCTAACAACAGAAAACAAGGATATGAGAAACCTAGAGATAGACGAGGGAAGACGAATAAATGGAACTGATAAATTCAAGTATTTAGGAACCATAATATCGAACCAGGGAACAACAAAATAAGATATAAACAACAGACTAAGACAAACAAAAAACTGTATAAGACAACTAAATTCAGTGCTGTGGGATAAGAACATTACGATAAAGACAAAAAAGAGAATATATAATACCCTGACAAGAAGTAACCTGACATATGGGTCCGAAAACTGGACAATAAACAAGAGAAATAGAGGTAGAATAAGAGCAGTAGAAATGTAGTTCCTGAGGAGAAGCTGTAGACTTACAAAAAGAGACAGAATTGAAAACGCAGAGATTAAGGGGAGAATGGGAGTGCATTCAGACATAATCGACTATATAGAGGAGAAGAGACTATCCTGGTACGGCCACGTCAGAAGAGCGGACAGAGAACGCTGGATAAACAAAATCACAGAATGGAGCCCGATCGGAAGAAGAAAGAGAGGAAGACCCCGAAGGTCATTTAGAGACGAAATCGCGAGGCTATGGAGAAAAGAACCCTGCGAGATGGAGACTGGAAAGACAGGGAAAATTGGAGAAAACGGTTGAGTGAAGGAAGACAGTGAGTAAAAACTGTGGAAATCCTTAGTAGTAGTAGTATATGTCAAAAAATAATATAAAATAAAAATTAACATATTAAAAACAAGGCATAATATAAAATAATGCATATATTAGTTAAGACAAACATTACACAGAATATTATATTCTGGGTTCCCAGGTATACACAAAATAGAATTCATCATCATCAATACACAAGCCAGTTCTAAACATTAAAGTTAAAAATTAGGAATTCATCACTTGAAAACTGCTTCCCCTTCAACCAATGGACTCTTTGCTTCACCACAATACTCAAAGATATCATTAAGGCTACTTTTCATTTTTATATGATATAAATAACTCGTCTTAAACCAAACTAAACATCGAAAAGCAATGTTAAACATTCAACTGTTATGTTTGTTTATACCATTTATATAGGCCATGACACTGCAATCGACCTGCCCTCTACATTCAGTTTCAATCGCGAATAGTGGCCTATGTGAGTTAAGCCACTGTCATAACTAATATGTTGTCATGGATTTGACACTTGGGCCTAACTTCATGTTAACTAGTAAACTAATTATTTGTTTGTATTTTATTTGAATAGTGCTCGTTCAATCAAGCAATCATCTTAAAACGAATTTAAATTTACTAACAACCTGAAGATTGACCAAAATGGATAATTTGGAAAAAATAATGCAAGGTAATTGTAACAATACACTTTTAATTTTTTGTGTGATGTAGATATCTAAAAATATAATATTTTCTATGTATTATTTCTATTTCCAGAAATGTTTGGTGAAGAGCAAGATGATCTATATCAGGATTCTGGTTCAGAGCACATACTTTCAAGATCATCATCACCGACTTCTACAGAGTTACTTAATATTGTTGGTCTAGAGAATATATCTTCGAATACTAACCTACAAAATAATACTTAAATTCAAGAAAGAAAATGTGTATAACAGAAAAAAAGTGGAAGAAGAATGCCTGTAAAGAGAAGCGAGCTAAAGGACAGAAATATATTAATTCTAAAGGTACCTTAATACCATCTAAAAGTTTAAATACAGATGTTCCCTGTAACTGTAAACAGAAATGACATGACAAAATCGAAGCTGCACAGCAGAAGCATCTTTTTGATAGATTTTATGCAATGGAGAACTTTGATTTACAATCATCATATCTCTTCTCTTTGGTCAAGGTGTTACCTAAAAAAAGATTCAGTTTAACTACTAAGCGTGAAAATTTTGAATCCAGAAACTCTAATAGCAGAGTGTACTCTCTTCCTAATTCAATCAGACAACACCACCAGTATGTAAAGAATTTTTAAAAAAAGTATTTTCTGTTTCTGATGGACGCATATCCAGGGTTCTAAAAACTAAACTAATCATATCTACTCCACCGATTGATATAACAGGGAATCATGAGCCTGTTAACAAGACGAGTGACCTAAAACTTCAAAAAGTAAAAGAATTCATTGATAAATTCACCAGATATGAATCCCATTACACACTTCATAAGTGAAGTATGAAGAGTATGAACAGAAAATTTTTAGCACCAGATCTAAGTTTGCCAAAAATGTTTTCCATGTATTGTGATGAGACTCCCAGAGTCAGACAGGGTGTCACATATTATGTTTAAAAAAATTGTTTAATTAACATTACAACTTGTCATTTCACGCTCCCATAACTGATTCTTGTAAAAAATGTGATAGTCTAAAAGTGAAAATAGAAGCAGCTGATACATAACAAGAAAAACCTAAGCTGGAAGTGCAAAAAAATCTATACCTAGCTAAAGCTGACTCAGCTATATCTAACTACTTAAAAGACAAACAACTGACTAAAGATAACTCAGATGTAACTGTCATTGCATTCGATCTTATGAAGATGTTGCCTACTCCAGTAGAATCTACTGGTGTATTTTATTATAAGAAACAGGTCTGGACCTACTGCCTTGGTATACATGATGTTGCTAATGACAATGCATCTATGTGTGTTTGGGATGAATGTACAGCTTCAAGAGATCCGCAAGAGATAGAGTCTTGTTTGTTGTACTACATGAAAGAAAGTGTTAAGACAAACAACATTAATTTTATATTCTGATCAATGTGGTGGCCAAAACTGAAATATTAAAATGGCTCTTCCAGACTATGTTGTGGAACAGATAAGTTTTTTGTAAGTGGACACTCATACCTAGCATGTGATCAAGACTTCAGCTTGATAGAGAAACAGAAGAAATATTTTAAGAATATTTACATACCTGACAATTGGATTGGCAAGAATCTTCAATATATTCTTCTTCAATATATTCCTCCAATTCATCATGAATTTTATCAAAATATTAAAGATCGTGCAT
This sequence comes from Diabrotica balteata, assembly GCA_918026665.1. Taxonomy (NCBI): domain Eukaryota; kingdom Metazoa; phylum Arthropoda; class Insecta; order Coleoptera; family Chrysomelidae; genus Diabrotica; species Diabrotica balteata. The sequence continues at coordinate 78,173,794 of OU898284.1, forward strand.
CTTAGCGGAATGATTTGGATGTAGGCCAAGATGACATAGATAATGACTAAGTAATACTAAAGTTCTCCTAACTTCATTTTTTTTATGTAGGCAACTGTTTTTTCTTAAGCTAAAAGTAAACAATATAACATGTTTAATAATTATGTTGGTTAAGTAATATTAGTAGTTAACTGATTATTGTTTGCATTAACTAAGGTAACATGAATATTAATTTGTAAGAAATAAATAATTGGATTAACTGTGTTATTTTATTTGAATCTTCGGTGCCAAAGTGGCCTATCTGTAAATTAATTAGCATCTATGATACCTAGGTTTAATGTAACCAGTAAAACAATGAGATATTACTTATTTTTAAAGATTTAAACCAAATTTAATCATCTTAGTCAGTGTTTTCCAAAGTGGGAGTCGCCATGAGGTACTAGGGGAGTCGCCGAACATTTCCAAAATAAGACAAAAGCACCACTTTGTTAGATCATGTATTTTTATTTTAACAACGCCGTAAATAGAAATTAACAATTAATTATCAGACGAAATATAAAACTAAATATTAAAGTTCGTAAAAATAAAAGAGTAAAACAAAGTCAAATATTATAATCTTAATGAGAGCTATGCGCCTGTTTCTGTGAAACTAATCTTTCAAATCATGGCTGCGTATTTGAGACACACACAATTATATCATTTTCAAGTACGAGACGATTTCTAACTCTTGTTTTAATGGCAGTCATAGACGAGAAACTTAATTCACACAAATATGATGTTACAAATGGAACCAAACATTTTACAGCTTCACTCGCCAACTGGGGGTATTCCTGCATCTTTTCGGTCCAAAATTGGTCCCAGTTCTGGGAGCTTCAACATTCCATCACTTGATATTTCAATAAGTTTTTCTTTCATGTTTATTGGTATTTCAACATGCTGAAAGGAATCGGCTAAAAACGGATTTAGTATCCATCTGCAACTGTCGTAACTGTTTTGAATTTCTTCGAGGAAATAATCACAGATCTGTTGTTTTAAATTGAGCAAAGTAACATGCATGTCGGTAAAAACTTGTTCAAAATTTGTAACACTGTAATTGGATACATTTTCCATAATTTCCTGAAGGCACTGGAATGAATCGAGTTGTTTTTTGCCAAGTGAGGTCGACCATAAATCGATTTTTCTTAAAAACGCCTTAATTTTATCTGTGGCTGTAATTATATTTATGTCGCGACCTTGTAAATTACTGTTCAAAATATTTAATTGCTCGAAAATATCAGCAAGGAAACCTAGTTTCAGAAGCCAAATAGGATCGGAAAATTGATTTTCATATGGGGACTTCTCATCTTTCAAATACATAAAAAGCTCTGCTCTTAAGTGAAATACTATTTTTAAGACGTTGCCCCTTTGAAAGCCACCTTACTTCGGTGTGATAGAAAAGATTTTCAAATAAAGCACCCATGTCTTCGCAAATTTTTCTAAAAATACGGGTCTGCAAAGCTTTTCCTTTAATGGAATTTACAACTTTAATGATGGTTTTCATAACACAGTCCATTTCAGGAGGTAAAGCTTTGGACGCAAGAGCTTCTCGATGTAAAAAACAATGTCTCCATTTGGCATTAGGCATTATTTCTTGTAATTTGACGACAAGACCCGATTTATGTCCTGTCATAGCTTTAGCGCCATCTGTGCATATAGCAATACATTTACCCCAGTCAATATCATATTTACTTGTACGTTTCACAAAAGTGTCGAATAAACATTTTCCAGTGGTATTGGTCTCCAATGGGGAAGAAAATAAAATATCTTCTTGAATGCCATGAATTTGTATCATATCTTACAAACGTAATGAATTGGGCACAGTTAGATATATCTGTGGATTCGTCCAGTTGAAGAGAGAAGTACGTGCATTTATTAAGATTTTCCACAACTTGCGCTTGAATCTCTTCTGCCATATCACTAATGCTTCTTTGGATAGTATTATTTGACAGAGGTATTGTATTTAATTTTGCAGCCTCTCTTTCCCCACACATTATATGTATCATTTCAACAGCTGCTGGAAAAATCTGATTTTCAGCAATTGTGTGCGGATTACTAGTTTTGGCAACATGATAAGCAACTTTATAACTTGCTAATAATGCTTTTTCATTAGTAGTGGTTGCCAAGGGAAAACTGTCTTGCTGTTTGTGAAGGAAGTTCAGCTTTCGTTCAAAGAATTCTACGGGCTTGTCTTTTTTATCTGGATGTTTGCTATTTAAATGTCGAAGTAACTTTGATGGCTTCATGCTTTCTTTTGACAAGACTTGTCCATAAATAACACATTGTGGTTTATTTCAAATATCGGTAAAACCATATTTAAGATATTCATCAATGTAGAATCTGTTTTTCTTTTTATTGCTGCTACTGCCACTTTCAGACGTAGATGGTTCTGCACTTCTTTTTAAAAACTTATCCATAATTTATAATTTATCGTAGACATAAATACGTAAACGGGAATACGTAAGTCGTAAAATATTTACTCATTACTCAACACAGCGTTCGCCACCATAGGCTGTTTGGATTCGAACTGAGGTTTCGTTGCGCATCGCCGCTTATATAAAGCCAAAACGAGGCTACGAGAACGTTCCAGAGTGCCATCTAGTAGCGAGCGCTTTCGCGATTATTATGGAAGAGTTTTGCGATGTAGACACAAGCTACTATGTCGCGGTGTACAATGTGCAGTCGACTTCTTATTATTTATTTTTATTGTAAATGCTATTCTGGCAGAAGTACCTACTACTAATTACTAGTGGGACAGATCGCAATTATTAAAATAATTGTATTAAAATAAACTAATTGTTTTTGATTTAAACTTAAACAGTAAAGTAAAATTAAATTTGGGAAACCATCAGATAATTGTAAATTAGGCACGCTATTTCTGTCAAATAATATTAAATAAATGAGTGGGGGAGAAATTGGGGGCTCGCGAACAAATTTTTTAGCAAAAAGGGGTCGCGGTTTAGATAAGTTTGGGAAACTCTGATCTTAGTCAACATACAATTACTAAAACAATCATACAATTTTAGCCTCTCATATTTTTCTTGATTAAGTAAAGTAATGCTCGTATCAGTTGGGCCACTCTGGTTCTCATGGCCTCATATATAAATGGTGTGTGTGTGTGTGTGTTGTTACGATAAATATGACTCATAACTTTAAACATATTATTTCTAATCCATTCAAGTCTTTTCTAGATCATACACCAGCCTGCAGAAACTTCAGGTAATACCTGACGGGTCTCCTATTATACCTGCGATTCGAAGTTTCCAGAACAAGGTCGAATGAGAACCTGTCTGCCTTCAATGGGCTTCCCGAGAGTTCAGCAAAGGTCATCACCTTAGAGGGAGCTAACGGTTGATATATTAAATATATATATATATATATATATATATATATATATATATATATAATATATATATACACACATATATATTTATATATATATATATATATATATATATATATATACACACATATATATATATATATATATATATATATTTTATATTATATTTATATAATATATATATATAGGATTTTATTTGAAAAGAAAATATAATGGTATCGAATTATTGTAACGCGGAAATGTAGTAGAATCAATAAATAGTGTAAAATAAATTACACTATAACAGAAATAGATTTACTAGCAAGACCACGAGATAGAAAGGTAGAGAATGTATCATGAAGAAAGTTTTCTTACAAGTTTTACCTAATCTTTCATAAAAAGAAAATGAGGGTTTGTAAATATCTTTCATGATACACCTGATATAAAAGGTTGGACAGTTAACTGTTGGCTCAAGGAAAAAATTATGAAAATGAATATAATTTAAATGAAGTGAAAGAAATGGGAATGGAATGGATAATATTATACAGTGGGTGATCAAATTATTATGATCAGTCACAAAAGTTTGTTTTTCAAATTTGTTAAAAAATTTTATAATAAAATCATATGCTGCTATACGATTAAGGTATGCCAATATATTTTGTCACTAATAACCTTACTTTTTTTAAGTTTACAGCTCTAGAACTGTTATTTGTGTCAAATTACGTGACAACACACATTGTGGTGAATTTGCGCTTGGAGTTTACAACTGAATCTGTATGTTTTTGTATTGTTTTTGAAAGATTAGTATCGTTTTATCTTTGAATTATGTTTTATTAATGTATTAGTACTGATTGTGAGTAAAAAAAGCTATCAGTTTTAATTTTAAAGACATTTTCAAAACATTTCGATTTTTGAGAAAAAAATCATATTGGGTAAGGATAAAGACGTCCCTATGTCTAAAATGGTGGAGATAAAGACACTTTTATTGAATACAAAACTTTACCAACGTCAGATAGCTCAACAATGCCAAGTAGCGCAAGCAACAGTGAGCAATATGAAAAAAAAATTGATACCAGCAAACCGCCGACTCACCAGCGTGCCCAAAAAATGTGGTCAAAAGCGTGTCACTACACCCAGAGACGAAAGAAAAATGAGGGATATCTTCGTAAACAATAAAAAGAAGCCAAGAAGAATCCTCACGGGACTTATTCGTGAAGCTGGGATGCCAGTTTCTGACATGACAGTCCGCAGATCAAATCATGTCGCCCTGCCAAACAACCAAAGTTGACCATCGCAATGATGAAAAAGAGACTGGAATGGGCCAATGATCACCAAAATTGGACAATTGAGAATTGGAGTAAGGTAAATTATGTCACCACTAAAATCCCTATAACCACTGTTTTCATCCTAAAAAAATATCTTATAGTTTTTTTATTCACAGGTTTGTTTCTCCGATGAGTCTACAGTGGAGATACTCATGATAAGTCGGCCTTCGTCCGAAGATGAGTGGGTGAAAAATAACACAAGGATTTCATAGTGCAGCGAGTAAAGCATCCTCTCAAGATCATGGTATGGTCTGTGATCAGCAATAAGTGCATAGGGACGCTGTACATTGTGAATTGAATGATGAATCAACATCAGTATATTGAAGTTCTGAAAAGAAAGTTCATGCCACAAATCAAAGATTGGTTTGGCGAATCGGAGGAGTTTACTTGTATGCACGATTCAGCATCGTGCATAAGGCAAAAAACAGTAACATCGTACCTGGGAAAAAAGAAAATTAAAGTACTGAAGTGGCCAGGTAATTCCCCAGACCTCAATCCGATCGAAAATCTATTAAAGTTTATGAAGAGGAGGATTGTCCAGGAAACTGTCACAAATAAGCAGCAGTTAATTGAGAGACTCATTGCCACCTGTCACAAAAACGATAAAATAAAAGAAGACTGCCTAAGAAACATTCAAAACATACCAAGGAGGATCAAAGCTGTCATCGAAGCTAAAGAAGGTCACACAAAATATTTTAAAAATTGCTATTTAAGGTCAAGAAAAAAATATGTTAAAATTTTGTAAAAGAGCGTATTTATGGTCTATTTTTATATTATATTCACTCATTAGACACTTATATGCAGTTTTATTTTTTATTAAACAGCAAAATACAAAGTTTTTTGAAGTGATCATAATAATTTGATCACCCACTGTATTAAGCAACTCAGGTAAGAAACAGAAGATGAATAGATCATCCAGACAAGAATAACTTATTGCTAAACAGAACAGCTTAAAACAGTTTTATTTTGTCATTACCAATAATATAATCACACTATTGTCATAAATCGTTAACTAAACTCTATCTAGAACCTATTTGGGCCTCAAAAACTGGGATTTACGAGCACTGCAGAACAAAATGATGCAAAGAAAAGAATATCGAACCTTTGTCTCAATACTTATTTCACAAGTCTTTTGAAGATTTAAATCTAGCTATATTTCAACCCAAAAAGGAGCTGTGCAATTTGTGTAGGGCTTATTCAATGAAATACATAAGTGAAGAAGACTATCAATGTCACATAAAGAAAAAGATGAGGCTCAGAGAGAAAAAGATATTGACGATTTTCGTAATTTTAGTAAATTTTAATTGTTATTGTTGTTTTTTTTTTACTTTTTGTAAGCATTGTATAATTTTCAGTGACAATAAAGCATATTTCTATTTTAGAACCCTACCCGTTCCATAAGGTTTAATGTGTTTTATATATTGTTGTATATGTGGTTTGTTGTTTATGTTTTGTTAAACAATGGTTTATGGTTTTATTACGTTTATTAATATTTTCTTAAATACATATTCCTGAATTTTTATCTTTCTTCTGTCTACTGATATGTCTAACGTGACATACTAATGTTGCCAACTAACAATTAAGCTGGAGTTATACACCATAATTCACTATATTTTTTCAACTTATCACTCACTGGATAAGAGCAGAACATACTCAATACCCTAAACAGGTTAATGTTTGGGGAAGAATTTTTTAAACTTTTTATTGCTTGTGTGATATTTTAGTTTAAATAAAATATTATATAAAGTACTTTACGATTTTATTTACTCCTGTTTATTCTTTTGTGTAAATTAATTTTTATAAATATATTTCTATACACTGAAAATAAAAATTATTCACCGTTTGTTGTTTCTCACTTATTCGAAATATTTCATATGTTTACGTTACTAAAAATAAAAGCAAGCAAAAGTCAAACCAATAGTCATTATTTATTCAAGTGAAAAAACTGTTTCAAATAACTTTCAAATATTGGAAGGTATGCCGCTGGCTTAAAAGGTAATGTCACAGTCTATCACCTCGTCTCTTTCCCCGCGCCTATAAACTTTTCGACTTCAAGTTTAGGTGAACAGAGTGCAGGGCATGCCTAGTCCATCTTTATTTATACGTCCATGATTATGTACTATTTCATATACAAATGCATCCACACTCTATTATAGATGCAAACTTTCAGTTCACAACTTTTGTATTTTTATTTTGTGAAGTAAAGAAGGTTATTGTAAGATTAGGTATTGTTATAGGATAAGGTTATTGTTGACATTGTAAGATTTGTGAAAAGTCAAAGACTGTCATGGCTGGGACATGTGCAAAGACAAATCGATGTAAAAACAACAAAGAAAATGTTACAATGGAAGCCCATAGGAAGGCGAAAAAAAGGAAGGCCCAGAACGAGATGGTTCGATGACGTAGAAGACGACCTGAAAACAATGAACATAAGACAATGGAGAGGAAGGGCACAAGAGAGATCTGAATGGAAGAACATAGCCAGACCGCAAAGACCCATCCAGGGTTATGATGCCAAAAGAAGAAGAAGAAGAAAAGAAGGTTATTGTTTTTTATGGAACGAGAGTGAAGGTAAACTAACATCCACGAATTTTCAAGCATACTTTTCGATTTTCTTGAAAACAAAGTTCTCTCTGATATTAGTTCTGATATTCCTAAGAAATTTATAATTTACAGTGACAGTTATAGATATGAAAACAGATGTGTTTACATTATCAAATGCATTGTTACATCTTGCAATAATAACATAAGGTGACAATTGAACAAAAAATTCTTGAAAAGGGCCATACATACATGGAATGTGATTCTGTGCATTTCGTTATTGAAAGGCATATTAAAAATAAAGATATCAATGTTCCAGCAGATTATATCACTATATGTAAAAATGCTAGAAAACATCCTAAGTTTTATGAAGTGAAATATTTAGACTATTTTTTTTTTTAATTTCATCAAGGGCATGAAGTACAAAATCTATAAGACCTGGGAATAAAGTTGGCGAACCCAATCAGGTGCCTTAAATATTCTACTGAAGGAGAGATTTATTTCAAATTAAATTATCAAGATAACTACAAAGAACTTATTACGCCTGATACAGAAAAAAATAAGACTCAAAAGAAATCAACTAGAAATTCCAGTAAATTAAGTTTTCAAGAAAAAGAAGATGCCACCAATATAGGAGGATCCTCAGTTATAAAGAGCAATATCATCCATCAAAATGCTCAATCAGTAGGAAATTGTATGGATTCAATCCAAGAAGAAATCTTACAACATAAAGAGACAATCGCAGCTTGTTTAAGTGAACATTGGAAATCCAATACCCATTTGCAAAATCACAATTTTATGGGATTCAAATTAGTTTCTGCTTTCTGTAGAGATGAAGGCGAACATGGAGGCACAGCAATCTATATAAAAGAAAGCTTATCATGGGGGATAAGAAAAAAAATAAGTGCTAAGGCAAAAACATATGTTTTTGAATGTTCATGTGTAGAAGTGTTTTTTAAATTGCAAAATTTTAATTCTTTGTATATATCGTACTCCAAAGTTTTGTGTGCAGAAATTTTTAGATATTCTAGAAAATGTTTTAATGTATATTTCAAGTGAGAGCTCTCTAGTTTTTATTGCAGGTGATTTTAATATAGATTTGAGGAGTCAAACTAAAGATAGAACAGACTTTCTCTATTTATTACAAACATTTAATATATTGCCATCAGTTTCTGAATATACACCCATGTGTAGAGCTACAAAGATGTGCATTGATAACATTTTTACAAACTGTGAACTTTGCGTAGCAGAAGTATTAGATACTCATATTGGTAAAAGATGATCATGTTGGTAAAAAAATAACTTTCAGTATTAATGTAAACAAAAAAGAAAATATAAAAATTAGGAAAAGAATTTTTGATTCCCACAGTAAAGAAAATTTTAGACAAATGCTGCAAGATGAAGACTGGGAGGAGCTTTTCTCAGTACCAAATTGGGATATAGAAAAGCAATGGGTTGTATTTATGAAAATAATTTCTTTGTTATTTGACCAATGCTTTCCAGAAAAAAATATAAATAAACATAAAAAATGTATCAAATACTAGGATACAAATGAAATAAATCAATATAAAGGTCGCTTAGACCTTTTGCTAATGTTAAGTAGAGTAGATGACCATTACAAAGATGAGTACAAACAAACAAAACGTCAGTATAATAAAATGTCAAAAAATGTAAAGTCAAAAAGTCTATGGAAAATCGTTAAAGAAATCACACAGGTAAATTCTGTCGATAATAATGTAGCTATATTAGGAGATCCAGTCATGGTAAGTGATAATTTTAATGAATATTTTTTAAATGCTGCTACACATCTTTTAGAAAATATACCAAAAATAGAATTCAGCACCAAAATACAGTTTACCAAAAACTCATTTTAAATGATACCAAATATAATATTTAAATGAAAATATACCAAAAATAGAATTCAGCACCAAAATACAGTTTACCAAAAACTCATTTTTTCTAATGCCAGTAACTATAAATGAAATAATTAAATTAATTAGAAAATTGAAAAATAAATTCACTTCAGGTTATGATGGGATACCTACAAATATAATAAAACTGTGTGCATATGAGCTAGCTATACCATTATGTCATATAATAAACAATACCTTCATAAACCGGATATTTCCAGACAACTTAAAAATAGCTGTAGTAAAACCAGTTTATAAATAGGTGATGCCACTTTACTAGAAAATTATCGTCCGATAAGCCTCTTACCATCATTCTCTAAGGTTTTTGAAACAGTCATGTGTGTCAGTCTTCTCAGTTTTTTCTATAGTGAGGGACTGTTATGCCATGCACAATATGGGTACCTTAAAGGAAAATCTATAGAGACTGCCATTTATGATTTTATAACAAAGATAAATGAGGGTTATGAAAACAAAGATATATCCATGGGCATATTTTTAGATTTATCAAAAGCATTTGATACTTTAAATCACAAAATACTAATGGAGAAGCTTTACAGATATGAGTAGATAGGTAGACACTTGAGGTCACTTTTGACCTTGACCCCCGCCGTCGCCGCAGCCGCGAATATTTTATGTAATTGACCCCACGAATTATTTTATGAACCCCCCGCGAATTATTTTGGCCCGTTGTGGTCCGATTACTACGTACGATGGGTCGATGGGGAGGTGGATATGGCCCGTTGTGGTCCGATTACTACGTACGATGGGTCGATGGGGGAGGTGGTAACGAATATGTTAAGATAAAAAGCAAAGATGGGGGCCAAAACGGCATTATATCGTATCTTCATTGCTAGTGGTTCGATTTCAACGTATGAGGTGTCAAACGAAAGGGGACGTGGTAACCAATATGGTAAGACAAAAAAACAAACGCAAAGACATTGCCAAAATAGCACTATATCATATCTCAGTTGTTATTGGCCCGATTGCAACGTATGAGGCGTCAAACGAAAGTTGAGCTAATAATGAATACATCAAGATGAAAACAAGAAACAAAACCAATGCCTAAACGGCGCTATATCGTATCTCCGTTGTTAGTGATCCGATTACTACGTACGATGGATTGTTGGAAAGGGGAGGGGGTAACGAATATGTCAATACAAAAAACGAAAAGACATTGCCAAAACGGCACTAAGCAGAGGGTGGCAGAGACACACAGAGCGAGAGGGTAACAGTGACCACCTAGCAGACCCGAAACGCAAAGACATTGTCAAAACGGAACTCGTATCCTTGTTGCTAATGGTCCGATTGCCTACGTACGATGGCATCAAATGAAAGAGGAGGGGTAACGAGTACGATGAGATGAAAAAACAAACGCAAAACAGTGTGAAAAGAGCTCTATATGGTATCTTCGTTGTTTGTTGGTTCGATTTTAACCTACGAAGCATCAAATGAAATGGGACGAGTATATCGTATCTCGTTGTTAGTGGTCCGATTGCTACGTGCAAAGTATCGATGGGGAGGTGGTAACGAATAGGCTAATACAAAACATAGATAGATGGAAAGGGACGAGGGTTGTATGATGTGGTTGTAGATGTTGTATGGGTGAAAATAGTGAACAGATGAAAAACGACACAATTAAGCTGTAAAAAATAAAACAAAACACAGGTATTAAATAATTTATTGTAACAATATATTTTGTTTTACAAAAATATTTAAGGTATTTATTACAAGTTTAACAAAAAAAAATACAATAGGTAAGTAAAATAGGATAAAACACAGAACAATAATATTGGTATTTATTACAAGCTTTACAAAAATATATAACAGGGTAAGATTACAAAAAATATGTTTAAGCTGTTTCAAAATTTGTACGTCAAATGTTGTTTCGTGCAAACCAACTGTTTGATCAGATGTAATGATGTTTTCTATTGTACTCAGTAAAGTATGCATATCTGTGGTACTCGACATGGTTGTTGATACAGGGTTGTTAAATTTATTATTAAAAGCCACAATACGTATTTTGTCACCCTTTTTGTAGCTGGCATGTTCTTTTGCATTCTGCAGTGCATTATTTAAGGTTGTTTCTAAAGAGGTCTGTACAGCACTTAGACCACCACCTTCTTTAATAGGTTTGTTAAGTAATAATTGGTAAGTACACATATATGCGTCAAACTTTTTAATATGGCGCTTATGCAGAGAAGTCAATGACCATGCCATGTTGACGAGTGCTACACATCTGAATAGTCAGAATAAAAGCGCACACTTTTTAGGAAATAAATAAAATGCATACGGCTCAAAGATTTTTATATCATTACATACAATACAAAAACATATAGTTGGCTGGTTTGTACCGTGTATATAGTTATTACATGTACAACAAAATACGATATCACATGATTCACCACAGTGTAAATCTAAAAATAAATCATCCAACAACCATATGTCGAGATCATTTAGTGGATCTTCGTGGATAACCCAATATGCCTCTTCCATAATTACAGCAGTTCTAATAAAAAACAACAAATCAATAGAAAGCACTATATTAAGAAAGCATTATACAGGAAAGCTAATAACTAAAATAAAATAAAAACTAATAACTAAATTTAAAAATTTAAATCAGCTAAAATAAAATAAAAAACTAATAAATACATTTAAATCTAATAACTAAATTTAGAAATTACAAATAAAGTACTAATTAATAACGAGCATCACTAAAAATATAAATTACCCTAAAGCTACGTAAATATGGCTAAGACGTTGAAAAAAGCGTTTTGTGCCTCAAACACTCAACACGTCTAAACGCCTTTTTCGCAGATTTAGACATTTTCACCAGCGGCGTCCTTATTATGTCTTTAGTGATGGCGCTTGCCCGTATATGAGCCAGAGGCGACACGTGTTGCTCATCATCCCACATTCATCGGGTACAGGCGGCGATTGTTGGGATGGTGAGGGGGTTTGGCCTTCCACGGCCGCAGTAGCTACGGACTGCTGGGTCGTTGAATGGTCATCAACCCACCACTCTGATTTGTGAATATACATATATCGTCTTTTTAATGTATGTAAGTGGCGATTCATGCCACTCATCGTCCCAGCACTCATCACCCTGTAAATGTGCGGCCGCGACCTGCTGTGTAGCCATGATCTACAATAACAACAGAGAGTTAATCTTTACAAATACAAGAATAGATGCTAGAACTTAGAATAGATGCTAATAACCCACGTTTATGTATCAATAATGCCTAGATGTTAATAACCCCAAGGTTGTGTATCAATACCATCTTGTTCCGTTAATACACTACGCTTCGCATAATCCATAAGAAAAGTCTTAGAGACTCGTTGGAAAGGGACCAATACGTTAAGACAAAAAACAAAGATGGCAGCACTGCCAAAAGGACATAATACCGTATCTTCGCTAGTAATGGACCGAATGGAATGTACGAGGACTCGTTGGAACGAGGAGGAGGTAACAAAAATGATAACGTGAAATTGTAAACAGAAAATTTGAATCTTCATGTAATATAAGACTTGATTAATAAATGTTATCAAAAGCACGGGCGAGACAAAACACGTCTTTCCGCTACCAGTGTCTAACACAAATTAAAGCCAAGGGGTAGTGTGTCTATTAATGAGTCATCACTTTTTTCTATCCTTCGTTTCTTGTAGTCCATCTTGAAAGTTTTTGACACCATTTTTCTTGTAACAATATGTTTGGTCTGGGTATCCCTGCCGATCTGATCATATGTAAGGTTAATTTCTTCGGTTGGGTTGTCTATAATACTACGCATAGTCTGACTACGAAGTATCAGACTGTTTTAGTGATTTAAGGTAAAGCCTTTAATTTTTGTTACTTCTTTACCCTTGGTTATTATGTAGTTATAACTTTTAGGGCCTGTACTGAGGCATTCAACTATGTAATCACCAGGTAGTTTCGTCTGACCATTGACCCAACATGTCACCTGTTTCGACAGTGTTTACGCCATCATCAATGTACATAATTGAGTCTGTGTCCATGTAACAAACGGCCTCACCCAATCTGTCAAGCATTTCGTACAGTCTTAAACGAGCGTTACTGGTCGTAAATAATGCCACGAAAATATTCGTAGATGTAGGGTCTTCCACAAATACGTCTTTATCATCTTACGAGACCTGTGCTACATAATCGTTAATAAATATGACATTAGAAATGTTTATTTTGTCATCTACCAATATCTCATACCATCTTTTGCGATCCACAACATATTCTGTTTGTTTCATATTCATTCTTTGGCCGAATTTACCCCACAAGGAATTTAAACAAATTTTTGCCACTGCTCTTTTTCCGGGATTAATCGCTATTTTGCTTATGTCTAGTTCTATCCCCATTTGTTCTTTTACTGCTTGTGCATACTCTTCGTTTGAGGTATATGTATGCGAACTAGCTTCCAATTTGATCTTCATAAAATCATTAACGTACCCCTTAAATAGATCGGTGGATGTTTGTTCAAAATGCCAAACTTCGTAAATTTTTATTATTTTGTATCCCTTTTCTAGTGCTTTATTAATTTCCAGTGTTGTCCACGTACCCTTTAAGGCTCTTTCAGAGTCAGAATGTTTGCACTCTTCAGGTCTATCAATGACGCACTGATTATATAACGGAAACAGTAGCTTGTCAGTTTTTATCGGTAACACAGGATGATATAAATTTGTAGACGGCAGTATTTGGCAATGTACTAGACCAAAACAATTAGAGTCATATACTTCAGGTGCGTGTATTTTAACAGGGTGTTCAACTGGATATTAGTAGTAATATTGAACGGTAGGATACAGTGATACAATATCGATATATTGCAGTTATATAGCGTTATAGCGTTAGTTCGTCCTCCGAAGAATGCGTCACGAGGCTTTAAAGGCTCAATAATTTGTGGATTTGGAGCGTTTTTACATTCTTTTGATTTGAGCCATTCATATTCCCAAATCTCTATTACGTTATAACCTGCTTCTTTTAGTTGTTGTGACCGTCTTACTGTTCTTTCATACAAGTCGCTCATTGTCTCATTGTTGGCGTGGTTCACTGTATCGGGCGCAAAACACTCTGGATGACCATGCCAGAAACAACCGTGATACTGATATACAGTATTTGTATGTTGGTCATACCCATCTACTTTTGTTCCGCAAATTGCAACTTCGCCGCCATTAAGAGCATGTTGAACGTGTGAAAACTGATTAAGCCACTTGATGGATGCCTTACTGTATGTATCTTTAAGATCTTGTTTCAACACTGCTATCGTATTTGGTTGTAAATATTTGGAGCGATAGACACCCATACAAACACTAGCAATAGTCAGATATTGGAATGGGTCAATGTTAGCGATCCCCAAAAATTCTTGCGAAATTCTAAACAACCCTTCGTAGAATGTCTACATCTGAATAGCAGTAAGCATATAGTTCCCTATGAAAATTAAATTCGTCGTTTTTATGCTCATCGTGCCATTCGAGGAAAGCTTTACGTTGCTTTTCTTTCATAGTGTTGGGACCATAATATTTAGCATCTGTAAAGTACCTATGTACCTATTGTTTTTCACGAGTATTGAAAAAAGTGGGGAAATACCCTTTTTTTCAGTTCGCTTAGGCCGAAAGTTTTCGGAAAACCGCCAAGGGTTCAGCTACGAAGTTAGAGCTGTCTATTATTTTCAATTTAATTGCTGGGACTTCCAACAACATCAATTTTGATCCGTTGTATATTGTGTACGGCTTTATTGTGTTTTCGACGCAATATTTTAAAATAAAGTAACTATCATAACCCTTGCTATTGTGTGCGATTGCTGTATATCCTCTGTGTTTCTCGGAAATTAACCATCTACAGAACTCTTCGTTGTCTTTAAAAGTAAATTTAGTACCAACAAAATCGTGGGCTATCACTAAATTTGGTACATGTATACCTGTGTCTTGCATAGCCTCGTAATCAAAGAAATATATACTTTTCATTGTAAGTGCAGCGTTTTATGGGTTCTTGAGACAAACCGTTGCAGGTACATGGCTCTTTGCATGTAGTATTTGCTTTAGTGTTGTATTTACACCCCATATTTTCTTTGTTGCTACTTTTATTGCATAAACAGGGTACGGTGCAAAATCCTCCTTTGGCAGTCTTTTTCATCATGTAACATTGATGCGTAGCTATTTCTACAAAGGTGTTGCAGTTCCGGCACATCGAGTATCCGCACACATGTTCCTTAGTTCTTTTACATAATTTATTGCACTTTTCACATTTAAATACATCTTTGCAGGTTTCTGTATGCTTAGTCAGACATTCATGATTGTAGCAATACCAGTAGCAATAGCAATATGCCTGACATGTGTCGCACTTGATCAGACATACAAATTGACTCACCATGTTACGTCTACTCATCTAAAAGCAATATCTAATTTTATACGTGTGTTTTTACTACCCGTGTTTTTTCAAGGGTTACAACGAATTTGGAAATTGTCTAAAAGTCAAAAGGTCAACGGGTAAAAAAGAGCTTATAAAAAATAAACAAGGGTGGTATTTAGGGTAGATATTAGACGAAACCATTTAGATCCAGCTCTTTTAAAGCATTTAGTTCAGCTTCATATTCGAAAGCTAGCTCCTTCTCTTTTAAAATATTTTGTAGATTATACATGGTTGTCTTTAATGCACGTGAATCCACCATCGTCTGCGTTTTACTAAAAGCACAAACAAGTTTTAGAGACCAAACGCGAGAATATTAACAAAATATAATAGAGTAGGTTGTTATGTTAGGTCAAAAGAGCACAACATAGAAACTGAGACGCCGGGAGCCTGTGAGACAGAGAGACAGAGAAACAGAGAGACAGAGACGCCGTCAGACTGTGAGAGAGAGAGACAGAGACGCTGGGAGACTGTGAGACAGAGAAACAGAGAGAGAGACAGAGATGCCGGGAGACTGTGAGAGAGAGAGAGAGAGACAGAGACGCTGGGAGACTGTGAGACAGAGAAACAGAGAGAGATAGAGACGCCGGGAGACTGTGAGAGAGAGACAGAGACGCTGGGAGACTGTGAGACAGAGAAACAGAGAGAGACAGAGAGCCGGGAGACTGTGAGAGAGAGAGACAGAGACGCTGGGAGACTGTGAGACAGAGAAACAGAGAGAGACAGAGAGAGAGACAGAGACGCCGGGAGATTGTGAGAGAGAGAGAGACAGAGACGCTGGGAGACTGTGTGTGTGAGAGAGAGAGAGACGCCGGGAGACTGTGAGACAGAGAACCAGAGAGAAAGAGAAACAGAGAGACAGAGAAACAGAGAGACAGAGAGACAAGATGATCACACAGGAGTACCTGAAGGAGTACAGACGTCATCAGAGACACGCTAACAGAAGGCACAGACGATCACTGAGGAGTACCTGAAGGAGTACAGACGTCATCAGAGACATGCTGGCAGAGGGTAGCAGAGACACACAGAGGGTAGCTGAGATACGCTAACAAAAGGGTACAGAGGTATAAATACCAGGACTCAAAGTTGAGAATTCATTTGTTAACATGTCTTCAAGTAGTGCTATCCAAGTAAAAAAACTTACGGCAATAGTGAGAGAAAAGTACAAGGCTCTTAAAAGAATCCAAACGGATGAAAAAGAACTACTAGAATCAACGTTTAAGCCGATATCTAAGCCTCTTAAAGAAATAGCCAACTATGTGAATGAAAGTGTCTCTAAATCAGATCTCAACGAAGATGACTCGCAAATTAATCAACCAACACAGACCTGTGACGACACCGACATGCTCTACATACGCAAAACATCGCACAACCCTTATTTAGAAAATATGCGCAAGATTTAGGGAATACTGACCAGATTTTTGGCCCCAAGTATAACTGGGGGACGGGTGACTGGAAGTTTGGAAAGCGCACCATAGAGTTCAGTAAAGATAACATTCAAATGGATTCACAAATTTTTAAAGCTACACCTGGCCTGTACGACCTGATCTTCTCGAAAGAACCTACACAATATTGGCGATGTCAACAAACTACAGGGGGCGCTTTGACAGATGATCAGCTGATCACGCACGTAGGAAAACAAAACAGAGCTGCCATAATCTTTGTAGGTGAATGATTGATGTGTCTAAAAATTATCCGTATTTATTATCTTCCATTTATTTTTTTGTTAACGCAATGGCAAATAAAGAGATTGAAGTTAGCCTGCTCCATATATATATAGGAGACACACAAAGACTTTTAAAAGAAGGCGAGGCCTTGTTAAAGGCTGGCCACGTTGTGTTGTGTGGCAAATATAATAACAAATTAGTCGGTTTGTGTCTGCAAATGGGACTAATTTAAATGTTATGAAATGAACTGGATGAAATCACTGGATGTATAAAGAGACGAGGGGGTGGTAAAATGCACTTGTAAAGCCCGCCGCCAGGAGGAATGTGCGTGTGTTTTATTACGCATTAGTCTCGCATTCACCAGTTCCTCATTAATTTTTCTTTCGTGATTTCCTTTAAGAAGGCATTGAGAGGGAATAACACCTTTCTTTGAAAGTTTCCTTTTTCCTGCTGCAGTTGTAATAGAAATTGTAATTAAGATCTATGTTACTGTATATATTTGATAAGGTTAGGTAGGCACATTATATATAATAAATGTTGCATTTTTGTTCAGCAAATTTAATTGAAAAAAAATCTGTTGATAAAAAATGTTGTGAACCCACCATCATATCACTTGATATGGATTTCCCATTTTTAATTCCTGTGCCCAACGATCTTGTAGATTTTTGGTACGAGGAAAAAAGTGCATAGTTATTCCTTCCGATCGATAATTACTGCATTGCTTGAGTGCAGAACAATACTGTTTAAATTTACTTTTTAACACTTTGTTACCTTATTGTGCTTTATTTAATAATATTTAAAATGTTTATAACTATATAACTAAATACAAAATGTTTTGTTATCCTACGTTCACTAGTTCAAATTTTTACCGCACCGTGCCGCCTCTTTCGTTTGACATCGCCAATACTCTAGCCGATCAAAAAATCTACAAAGCTCTTCTAGACGTATCGCGTGCACACAAGGATGGACGAGGTCGATTACGTCACCAATCTCACACAGCAAAATATGAAAAAATTATTAAGCCAATCTATCTAGGAACAAGACAAAGAAGACCACAGACCTTACATGGTACCACAAGAACTGTGGAAACCCAAGTGGAAGGTACAACAGACATACACCATTGTAAAAGAAGACATATGTCCAAGAATAGGCATGATGTAACAGACAAACGGTGGCAAGGTTCAAAGAAAAATTGTGCTGATCACCCAAAAGAAATGCTGCAACAGGGTTTATAGCAGACAAGCAGATACTTAAACGAACTGGACGAGATATGGTGTCTCTATAGCGAACATGGTGATCCAAACATGGTTGTAGAAGGCCTTAAAATTCTTTCACAAGCCGACGCTTTACCCGCAAAAGAAGCAGCTGAAATTATAGACGAGCTGAGGTACCTAGATATTATTGACTAATAACAGACACATACTTTAAGGAAACAAGAAATTTCAGACCATGAAACTTCAGAATTTACGTTCATCTTCTCACTAACAGATAAGTCGTACGACCTTCGAATGGGTATACTAAAGTTCTGTGCTTTAGTTCTATAAGTTAATAATAAGTTCTAAAATATTATTGAATTTATGTAGCGTACCTTTTATTTTCTACATACCGCTTCATCGGTTGCACACGTCACTACCTTCATCTAAAAGTAGCAATGACCTGTAGTTAACTAGAGAAACAGTAGGTACATAGGTACTTTACCAGATGCTAAATATTATGGTCCCAACACTATGAAAGAAAAGCAACGTAAAGCTTTCCTCGAATGGCACGATGAGCATAAAAACGACGAATTTAATTTTCAGAGGGAACTATATGCTTACTGCGATTCAGATGTAGACATTCTACGAAGGGGTTGTTTAGAATTTCGCAAGGAATTTTTGGGGATCGCTAACATTGACCCATTCCAATATCTGACTATTGCTAGTGTTTGTATGGGTGTCTATCGCTCCAAATATTTACAACCAAATACGATAGCAGTGTTGAAACAAGATCTTAAAGATACATACAGTAAGGCATCCATCACGTGGCTTAATCAGTTTTCACACGTTCAACATGCTCTTAATGGCGGCGAAGTTACAATTTGCGGAACAAAAGTAGATGGGTATGACCGACATACAAATACTGTATATCAGTATCACGGTTGCTTCTGGCATGGTCATCCAGAGTGTTTTGCGCCCGATACAGTGAACCACGCCAACAATGAGACAATAAGCGACTTGTACGAAAGAACAGTAAGACGGTCACAACAACTAAAAGAAGCAGGCTATAACGTAATAGAGATTTGGGAATGTGAATGGCTCAAATTAAAAGAATGTAAAAACGCTCCAGATTCACAAATTATTGAACCTTTAAAGCCTCGTGACGCATTCTTCGGAGGACGAACTAACGCTATAAAATTAAAAGTTACCGGTAAAAAACTGCGATATATCCATATTGTATCACTGTATCCTACCGTTCAATATTACGATCAATATCCAGTTGAACACCCTGTTAAAATACACGTACCTGAAGTATATGACTCTAATTGTTTTGGTCTAGTACATTGTCAAATACTGCCGCCTACAAATTTATATCATCCTGTGTTACCGATAAAAACTGACAAGCTACTGTTTCCGTTATGTAATCAGTGCGTCATTGATAGACCTGAAGAGTGCAAACATTCTGACTCTGAAAGAGCCTTAAAGGGTACGTGAACAACACTGGAAATTAATAAAGCACTAGAAAAGGGATACAAAATAATAAAAATTTACGAAGTTTGGCATTTTGAACAAACATCCACCGATCTATTTAAGGGGTACGTTAATGATTTTATGAAGATCAAATTGGAAGCTAGTCCGCATAAATATACCTCAAACGAAGAGTATGCACGAGCAGTAAAAGAACAAATGGGGATAGAACTAGACATAAGCAAAATACCGATTAATCCCGGAAAAAGAGCAGTGGCAAAAATTTGTTTAAATTCCTTGTGGGGTAAATTCGGCCAAAGAATGAATATGAAACAAACAGAATATGTTGTGGATCGCAAAAGATGGTACGAGGTATTGGTAGATGACGAAATAAACATTTCTAATGTCATATTTATTAACGATTATGTAGCACAGGTCTCGTACTGATAAAGACGTATTTGTGGAAGACCCTACATCTACGAATATTTTCGTGGCATTATTTACGACCAGTAACGCTCGTTTAAGACTGTACGAAAGGCTTGACAGATTGGGTGAGGCCGTTTGTTACATGGACACAGACTCAATTATGTACATTGATGATGGCGTAAACACTGTCGAAACAGGTGACATGTTGGGTCAATGGTCAGACGAACTACCTGGTGATTACATAGTTGAATGGCTCAGTACAGGCCCTAAAAGTTATAACTACATAACAACCAAGGGTAAAGAAGTAACAAAAATTAAAGGCTTTACCTTAAATCACGAAAACAGTCTGATACTTCGTAGTCAGACTATGCGGAGTATTATAGACAACCCAACCAAAGAAATTAAGCTTACATATGATCAGATCGGCAGGGATACCCAGACCAAAGATATTGTTACAAGAAAAATAGTGTCAAAAACTTTCAAGATGGACTACAAGAAACGAAGGATAGAAAAAAGTGATAACTCATTAATAGACACACTACCCCTTGGCTTTAATTTGTGTTAGACACTGGTAGCGGAAAGACGTGTTTTGTCTAGCCCGTGCTTTTGATAACATTTATTGATCAAGTCTTATATTACATGAAGATTCAAATTTTCTCTTAGTTTAGTTAGTTTTAGTTAATTAGTTTTTATTTTATTTTAGTTATTAGCTTTCCTGTATAATGCTTTCTTAATATAGTGCTTTCTATTGATTTGTTTTTTTATTAGAACTGCTGTAATTATGGAAGAGGCATATTGGGTTATCGACGAAGATCCACTAAATGATCTCGACATATGGTTGTTGGATGATTTATTTTTAGATTTACACTGTGGTGAATCATGTGATATCGTATTTTGTTGTACATGTAATAACTATATACACGATACAAACCAGCCAACTATATGTTTTTGTATTGTATGTAATGATATAAAAATCTTTGAGCCGTATGCATTTTATTTATTTCCTAAAAAGTGTGCGCTTTTATCCTGACTATTCAGATGTGTAGCACTCGTCAACATGGCATGGTCATTGACTTCTCTGCATAAGCGCCATATTAAAAAGTTTGACACATATATGTGTACTTACCAATTATTACTTAACAAACCTATTAAAGAAGGTGGTGGTCTAAGTGCTGTACAGACCTCTTTAGAAACAACCTTAAATAATGCACTGCAGAATGCAAAAGAACATGCCAGCTACAAAAAGGGTGACAAAATACGTATTGTGGCTTTTAATAATAAATTTAACAACCCTGTATCAACAACCATGTCGAGTACCACAGATATGCATACTTTACTGAGTACAATAGAAAACATCATTACATCTGATCAAACAGTTGGTTTGCACGAAACAACATTTGACGTACACATTTTGAAAACAGCTTAAACATATTTTTTGTAATCTTACCCTGTTATATATTTTTGTAAAGCTTGTAATAAATACCAATATTATTGTTCTGTGTTTTATCATATTTTACTTACCTGTTGTATTTTTTTTGTTAAACTTGTAATAAATACCTTAAATATTTTTGTAAAACAAAATATATTGTTACAATAAATTATTTAATACCTGTGTTTTGTTTTATTTTTTACAGCTTAATTGTGTCGTTTTTCATCTGTTCACTATTTTCACCCATACAACATCGTCCCCCACTTTCCCATACATTTTCTCCCCCCCCCCCATACATTTTCTGTGTTTTCTTCCCCATACATTTTCTGTGTTTTCTTCCCACTTCCAGATTTCTGTTCCCCTTTCAGCGGTCTCTCTCCCCCATTACATTTATCTGTGCTCTCTTCACGCTCGTCCCTTTCCATCTATCTATGTTTTGTATTAGCCTATTCGTTACCACCTCCCCATCGATACCTTGCACGTAGCCATCGGACCACTAACAACGGAGATACGATATACTTCGTCCCATTTCATTTGATGCTTCGTAGGTTAAAATCGAACCAACAACAACGAAGATACCATATAGAACTCTTTTGACACTGTTTTGCGTTTGTTTTTTCATCTCATCGTCCTCGTTACCCCTCCTCTTTCATTTGATGCCTCGTACGTAGCAATCGGACCATTAGCAACAAGGATACGAGTGCCGTTTTGACAATGTCTGCGTTTCGCGTCTGCTAGGTGGTCACTGTTACCCTCTCGCTCTGTGTGTCTCTGCTACCCTCTGCTTAGTGCCGTTTTGGCAATGTCTTTTCGTTTTTTGTATTGACATATTCGTTACCCCCTCCCCTTTCCAACAATCCATCGTACGTAGTAATCGGATCACTAACAACGGAGATACGATATAGCGCCGTTTAGGCATTGATTTTGTTTCTTGTTTTCATCTTGATGTATTCATTATTAGCTCACCTTTCGTTTGACGCCTCATACGTTGCAATCGGGCCAATAACAACTGAGATATGATATAGTGCCGTTTTGGCAATGTCTTTGCGTTTGTTTTTTTGTCTTACCATATTGGTTACCACGTCCCCTTTCGTTTGACACCTCATACGTTGAAATCGAACCACTAGCAATGAAGATACGATATAATGCCGTTTTTTCCCCCATCTTTGCTTTTTATCTTAACATATTCGTTACCACCTCCCCCATCGACCCATCGTACGTAGTAATCGGACCACAACGGGCCATATCCACCTCCCCATCGACCCATCGTACGTAGTAATCGGACCACAACGGGCCAAAATAATTCGCGGGGGGTTCATAAAATAATTCGTGGAGTCAATTACATAAAATATTCGCGGCTGCGGCGACGGCGGGGGTCAAGGTCAAAAGTGGCCTCAAGTGTCTACCTATCTACTGATATGGCATTAGAGGGCCAGGTTATAATTGGATAAAATCATACCTATCAAACAGAAAACAGAAAGTAAAATTTGAGTATGAGGGAAGAAATTGCTTCTTTGGTGAAGGTCTCATTTCAGTGGGAATCCCTCAGGGAAGTATTATGGGTCCTCTTCTCTTTGTTTTTTATGTAAATGATTTAGCTTTAGACATAACATAACAATCAGAATACTCTTATTGTGAAATTTGCTGATGATACTAACATTTTAACTATAGGGTCATCCTTGAATAATTTATTGAATATCGCTAATAACAGATTAGTTAAAGCACAGAGATGGCTCAATATGAATAAACTCATACTGAACAGAGAAAAAACAAATTATATCTGTTTTGTCACTAAAACAAATAATAGTACCTTACCAGAAACTGTCTCAATTCAATTGCAAATGGTTACTCTAAACCAAAGCACAAAATTTCTGGGGGTACACATTGACCAAATTTAGATTTTGGAGGGCATATAAGGTTAGCATCTATCTGGTACTCTTTCAAAATAACAGCAAATTATTTGGACGAAAAATGTAAACGAGTTGTATATTTTTCAAATTTTCATTCTGTAATGCAATTTGGAATAGTTTTCTGGGGGGAAGTAGTAACACTGAATACATTTTTATATTACAAAAAAGAGCAATCAGAACTCTACTTAACTTGAAATACAGAGATTCATGTAGAGGTAATTTCAAAAAGCTAAACATACTAACAATGGCTGGAACATGCATATTATATGAATGCTTACTTTTAATTTTTTTTAAATAGACATAAATTCTTTAACCACATAACAAACCATAATACTAATACACAAAACAATCTCATAAACTATAATATACCAATACATAGACTAACAGTATCTGAGAAAACCACAGAATATGCCTGTATTAAATACTTTAATAAACTGCCTTACAGCATCAAAATAGAAACTGACATAAATAAATATAGAAAGTCTGTTCAACAATTGCTCATACACCTTGAACCGTACAAAGTGGAAGAATACCTTCAAGCTGACCTGCAGGGAGACTGAGGGCTCTTACCTGAAACTAAATGTCACTGTTATTATCAATATATTTTAATATTACTTTTATGTTAACTGTAGGTTGTTACAGCAACCATTATAAATTGTAATTGACACCATTCTCTCTATTGACAATTTTTATTTGTGTGTAACTTGTGAATCCTGAGAATAAAGCTGTTTTCTATTCTATTCTAATTAAAAACTGATTCTGACAAAGGTAATAATGTTAATAACTTCCCCCAATTATACAAAGCCACACAAAAGATACCAGGAGAAAAATTTAGCCACCTTCAAGAACTAAAGCTAAGTGTACCAAAGGGTTTCTATCCATTTTATGACAATATATCAACTGAAGTGTCTTTCGCTCTCGCAAGATCCTGAGATCTGCCAATTTGTGCTTTGATAAGATGGTCACAATATAGTGTCATGATAAAAAAGATTCTAACAGTGCAACCCGTGGGAATGAGAAGACGGGGTAGACCAAAGCTGAGGTGGATGGATGGGGTAACACAAGATGCCGAGAAGATCGGAGTCAGCAACTGGAAAATGCAAGCAAGGGACAGAACAGAATGGCGTAGAAAGCTTGGGAAGGTCGAGGCTCTCTAAGGGCTGTTGCACCAAGATGATGATGATCAACAATCAGGTGTAAGCGAGAAGAGTTACTATTTTTAAATTTTTAAAATCAATGTTAATGTTGATTAAGTATTTTTTATTGTGTTCAGGTTTTTGTATTTATTGTTTTTGTATTTTTGTATTATTTATATGTGTCATATATTTAGTTTTAAGTCTATTCTATTAGTTTTATGTTTTATGTTAGATGTCATATTAGTTTTATGTTTGATGTTGGTTGACAGATAAATGAAGGCTGACACTTCGTGCCATGCCGATATTGTAATGGTTCTTAAATAAAAGAGTTAATAAAAATTTAAAAAGCCTACGTTTATTAATAATACAACATGGCGCAGTCAAACGGAAAATAAAATCACATTTGTTGTGTTACAAAGTTTCACTAAAGGTAAAGTCAAAAATAACTTTGTAAGACCTATTATAAATAAAAATACAAGATGGAGGTGAGGCTGCCAAATCCTATGAAATTTGAGGGCAATACAGCAGAGCATTTCAGGAAGTTTAAGCAAAACTTGGAAAATTAGGCCTCTGAAAAGGACACAAAGCCAGACAAAATGAAGGTTGCTATTCTTTTAAATTTAATAGGTGAAGAAGGAGTTGAGGTTATAAACACTTTAAAACTTTCAGATGTCCAAAAGGGTAATTTTCAAACAGTACTAAATGAACTAGAAGCATTCTGTGTACCAGAAAGAAATGAAATGTTTGAAAGATTTGTTTTTTATACTCGCAATCAGGAAGAGGGTGAAGCATTTGATCATTTTTTATACAGATATAAAAAAATTAGCACAGTCTTGTGAATTTGGGTCTGAAATAGATAAAGCTTTACGTGATAGGATTGTCATGGGAATCAACAGCAAAGAATTGAGAGAAAAATTATTCATTCCCAAGAAGCTAACTTTAAAAGATTCTGTGGATATTTGTCGAGCTAGTGAGTTGTCAAAATTACAACTGAAAAATGTTGAGAAACAGTTAACAGGAAAAATAGAGGCTGTAAAATACAATCAGAGTTATCAAAGATCAGATAGAAACATTCAACAAAGCACAAGTAAAAGTGGTAGTGGTAATCAGGAAATATTCAATTGTAAGAGCTGTGGAACCCGTCATGGAGTTAGGCAGTGCCCTGCATATGGTCAAAAATGCAAGAGGTGTTGGCGGTATGGGCATTGGGAAAGAATGTGCCGCAATATGTCAAATGGATCTAGCAGCAGTGGTTCAAGGACAGTCAGAGAGGTAATAGAAACTGGCATTAGTAATAATATGGATGCAGATGACATGACGATTGCAACAATATCTATCAATGAAATTAAGAATAGTAAAGAATGGATGGAAACTATTCAGGTAGGAGGTGTCAATATTAACTTTAAAATAGACACAGGGTCACAAGTCAACATTTTACCTAATCATATGTTGGATAAAATTGATAAAAACATAGGCTTAGAAAAGTGTAAAATAATTTTGGAAGCATATGGAGGATTCAAAATGGTTCCATTGGGTATTGTACATTTAAATTGTTTGGTCAATAATATTATTCATAGCCTCAAATTTGTTATTGTAGAGGGAAATAAAAGCTCACCAATATTGGGTCTTCCATCATGTTTAGATTTAAAAATTTTACCCAGGGTTGATAGTATAACATATGATAATAAAGAGGATTTTGTTAAAAATAATATTGATGTGTTTTCAGGATTAGGTAAATTTAAAAAAAAATGTATCCTTAAACTCAAAAAAGATGCATTGCCAGTTGCTAAACCACCACGTAGGGTACCAATAGCTATTAGAAATAAATTAAAGGAAGTGCTAGATAGTTTAACACTGAGAGGTGTGATTTCTCCATGTGAAGGGCCTATGGAGTGGTTGAGCAATTTGGTAATTGTTGAAAAGAGTGATAAGTCACTAAGATTATGTTTAGATCCAAAGTTTTTAAATTTGGCATTAGAAAAAGAATATTGTGTTATACCAATACTAGATGAAATAAGAACACAATTAAAAAATCAATCAATTTTTACTGTACTAGATTTTAAGGATGGATTTTATCAAGTAGAGTTAGAAAAAGAATCAAGTAAATTGTGTGCTTTTAGTACAATATTTGGAGCATATAAATTTAACAGATTGCCAATGGGTTTTAATTGTGCTCCAGAATTTTTTCAAAAATTAAATCAAGAAAATTTTGGTGATTTGCCAGGGTGCTTAGTTTACTTTGATGATTTGTTGGTTTTTGGGGAAACACTGGAGCAACATGATATGAATTTAAAAAGAGTCATTGATAGGGCAAGACAGCTAAATGTTAAATTTAATGAGAAAAAGATTCAATATAGGGTTAATGAGGTAAGATATTTGGGTAACATATTTGGCATAAAAGGAATGAGACCTGATTATGATAAAATTTCAGCAATAAAAAACTTAAAAGAACCATCAAATAAAAAAGAACTTCAAAGTATTCTAGGAATGATAAATTATTTAAGGAATTACATTCCTAATCTCTCTAGTATTTCGGCTCCATTAAGGGAACTTCTAAAAAACAATGTTATTTTCTCCTGGACAAAATTGCACTCCAATACATTAAATAAAATTAAAGAATTGGTTAGTTCACACTCTGTGTTAAAAAATTTTGATGAAACTCAGGAGATAGTAATTCAAACTGATGCTAGTCAAAATGGGCTAGGGTGCTGCTTGCTACAAAACCAAAAACCTGTTGCTTTTGCTTCAAGGTCTCTAACAGATAATGAAACACGGTTTAGCCAAATTGAAAAGGAGTATCTAGCCATTCTATGGGCTTGCAATAAATTTCATAATTATGTTTATGGACGTCATATTAAAATTGATTCAGATCATCGTCCATTAGAGGCGTTAATGAAAAAAGGAGTGTCTGAAGTCCATTCACCAAGATTACAAAGAATCAAGGTAAAGCTTTTAAAGTATGATATTGAGGTAAGATATAAGCCAGGAAAAGAAATGCATATTGCTGATTTACTGTCTAGAAACTTTCAGAATATTACAAGTGAGGATGATGTGTTCATTACAGAAATAGTTCACTCAATTAACTTCACAGAGGAGAAAAAAACAAGTTTTCATTGAAGAGACATTAAAGGATATTGGGTTACAAAGATTAACAAACTATTGCTTAAGGGGATGGCCTACAGATAATAGTAAAGTTCCGGAATCACTTAAAAGATATTATTCAATTAGACATGACATACATCTATGCAGCGATTTGCTGTTTTATAATGACAGAGTCATTGTACCTAATGCATTACGCAGAGGGATGCTCTCACTGTTGCATGAGAATCATTTTGGTGTTACTAAAACTCAAAATCGTGCAAAGCATATTTTATACTGGCCTCAAATAAATGCTGATATTGAAAATTTTATTAAGGAATGTAAGACTTGTGAACAATTTAGCAGTAATAATGTCAAGGAACCATTAATTTTAAGAGATTTTCCTGAGCTGCCTTTTCAAAAAGTAGCTAGCGATTTTTTTGACTATGGTGGGAAGTCTTACTTTGTTTTGATAGACTATTTTTCAAAATGGTTGGAAGTAATTCCAGTAAAGGACAAAACTGCGGAAACAGTAGTAAAATGTTTAAAATTAATATTCTCAAGGTTCGGAATCCCAATGGAGGTAGTTTCAGATAATATGCCTTATGATTCACTAATGTGTAAGAATTTTGCAAAAGACTGGAATTTTAAATTTTGCACCTCTAGTCCACATTACCCGCGGTCAAACGGGCTGGTAGAAAGGGCAGTGCAAACATCTAAAAATATGTTAAGAAAATGTGAAGATTTGAACATAGCACTATTAGAATACAGAAACACACCAGTATCAGGAACGGATAAATCTCCTTCTCAGCTGTTACAAAGCAGAAGATTAAGAACAAAGCTTCCAATCAAAGAAGAACTGCTGGAACCAGAGAACATTGACTATGATAATGAAAGAAGTAAGTTATAAGAAAAAAGAAAATTATATAAGCAGTATTATGATCGAACAACATTGAGAAGAAATGAATTTCAGAATAATGAAAATGTAGTAATGCGAGAGGGATCAACCTGGTCACCAGCCAGGATTATATCAAAGGTTGAAAACTCCCCTAGATCTTACATAGTAGAAAAAGAAAATGGAAATATGGTACGAAGAAACAGTGTACATTTAAAACACTCAAGACATGAATGTCAACGAAGATATGCTGGAGATGATATTGTGAATAACAATGACACTGAAAGACATAGGCAGACATATAACGAACCTAATCAAATAATAAATGACTCTAAACATGATGATCAACAAGTAATTGATTTGGCTCCACGCATGAGTAATAGGGGAAGGGTGATTAAGCAACCAATTAAATTTAAGGATTATGTATACTAAAAAAAAAAAATAAAAAAAAATTAAAAAGAGGAAGATGTCATATATTTAGTTTTAAGTCTATTCTATTAGTTTTATGTTTTATGTTAGACGTCATATTAGTTTTATGTTTGATGTTGGTTGACAGATAAATGAAGGCTGACACTTCGTGCCATGCCGATATTGTAATGGTTCTTAAATAAAAGAGTTAATAAAAATTTAAAAAGCCTACGTTTATTAATAATACAACAATATGTAGCGATTTTTTACAGAAAAACACTTTGTATATCAATAATAAAACAAATGTTTAAATTAAAATAGCTCATTATTAGCATTGAAGTACAGTAATTTCAGTTAGAAGATACAATTATTATGTATCTAATCACTTAACTTCTAGAAATAAAACAAATAACTCCAGTAATTTCATTAAGCAAAATCCATAACTCCGAGAGTAAATCACCTAACACCATGCATCTTAATTATCAAAATACATTACTCCAAATAATCCCTCTTGTACATATCAATGTGTGTTAAATCTTATTTAAGGACATTCGATAACATTACAAACAATTTAAAAAAAAAACCGAAAAAAAATGCCATCTCCTCTAAGAAGGTTGGCAACCATAATGGCAATTAGCACTTTCGACGCCGCTGCTCTAAAGAGGTCAGCAGAAGTGCAGTTAAACCAAGCTCTCAAATTATGCAACCAGGAATGCATCTTCTTCCGCGACTCCTTCTACCCTGTATTCTTCCTTGCATTATTAATTGCAACAAGTTATAATGCTCGCCCCTCATAACATGTCCCAGATATCGCAGTTTTCTGACTTCAACTGTATTTAAGACCTCTTTATCTTTACCCATTCTTGGAGTTGGTGTTTCAGAAGTTAAGTATATTAGAGATGGAGGAGTTGCTATAAGATGTACGGGTAATGGAAAAGAAAATGTACAGGATGTCTGTAATAATATAAAAATGTCATTGGGCCAGTCCTATGATGTTAAAGTACCTGAATAGATGAATCCCAGAATAATAGTGTTTAACTTAGATAAAAAGGATATAGATGAAGATCTTCTAATTGAAAAAATTGTAGTACAAAATGGTATAACAACAGAACCAAGTGTAAGAGAACTAAAGGTAATCCATACTATGAAAAACAGAAAAGGAATGGTAAATATTATATTCCAGATGGATGTGCATACCTATGAACGCATTAATAAAAATGAAAAGTTGCATATTGGTTGGAAGAGCTATTTTTTTAGAGAAAGCGTAAATGTTAAACAGTGTTACAATTGTTGGAGGTTTGGTCACCTTGCAAAAGAGGGCAAAAAAGAGACACCCACGTGTCAGCAATGCGCTGGTGAGCATCACGTAAAAGACTGTAAATCACATATAGTTTGTTGTGTAAACTGCAAATGTGCAGAAGAAGTTTTAAAAATTTCCAATATTGATTTGAAACATAAAGCATATGATAGGAATTGTGAAGCCTATAAGAAAGTAGTAGAGCGATTACAAGAAAAAATAAGGTATCCTGAATTATCACATGGTAATTGTAAAATATAGCAATCAAGTCCAACCATTCTGTACCTAAACATTCAAGGATTTAGCACACATAAAACACAGTTATCATGGATTGCAAGTCAGAAAAAGCCAATTATTATGTGTTTATCGGAGACCCATGTTACCTCAGATTTTGCATCAAATGAAATAGATATTGATGGCTACAACTCAGTTGTTGGTTTTTCTTCAAGTAGACATACAGGAGGAACATCAATTTATATACAAAAAAGGTATCGTTATAAAGAAATTATTAAAGAAGAAAAAAACAAGAATATATGGTTAATAGAAATACAAATAAATATAGAAAACCAGAAATATTACATCTATTGTCTGTACCATTCACCTAGTGCAAGTCATGCGGAATTTTTGGAGGAGTTGGATGCGTTTTTAGATAGCATTGAGACTGATGCTATCTTTGTGATATTGGGAGACTTTAATATAGATTTGGCAAGTATAAACTTTTACTCTATGAAATTAAATGATATTATTATTAAAAATGGTACCTATCAGCTAATAAACGAATACACAAGAATTACAAAATCGACATCTACTAGGATTGACCTAGTACTTACAAATCAAAAAGACATTAGTTGCAAGGTGCTCCCAACTCCAAAGATTACAGATCATTCGATAATTGTAGCTGATCTGGGTAGAAACAATGAGACGACACTTACAAAAACCTATAGAAAGTACAATATAATGGATGTGACAGGATTTCAAATGAAACTTATGGATATGCAGTGGCCGTCAAGTTCCTCTATAGATGTAAGTAACAATGCTGATATTCTAATAACTAATGTATTGTCTGCACTCAATCAGTTTGCTCCAGAAAAGTCTATTAATACGAAGGATGTTTGGGGAAATAAATTATGGTGGAATGAAGACATTGCGAATAAAATTAAAAAAAGAGATCAATATTACAAAAAGGCTATATTTACTAAAACTGATACTGACTGGGATGATTTCAAACAACAAAGAAATAGAGTCGTAGCATTAATCAGAATTACCAAACAAAATTATTATCAGGAAAAAATAGATGATTGTAAGAACGACCCAACAAGAATGTGGAAAACATTAAAGGAGCTTGTAAATGGCAAAAAAAAACCATGAAGCTAAAAGTGAAATAATATTTGATGGTGGAGGGGTTACTGGTAAAGAGATAAGTGAAAGATTTAATATATTTTTTCTAGACAGTGTAAAAAGACATAGCAGATAGAATTATTTCAAACAAAACCCACCAAGAAATTTGTAGTTCAATAATGTCGACTGCAAAATGGAAAAATTCAAAATGTTAGAAATGAAAGATTTAAAAAAACAAATGAAAGAAAAGAAAAACAAAGAAAGTAATGTTGATGGTATTACAGTTCAAATTTTAAAGAGTTCCTTTGAAGTAATAGGCGACAAAATTTTGCATATTATAAATGGTAGTCTAGAAAGTGGCGTATTCCAAGTAAATGGAAGAGAAGTCTGGTTGTACCAATTGAGAAGGTTCATGGAACTGTTAAGTGTGAGGAATTTCGACCCATAAATATGGTACCACCATACGAAAAACTGCTGGAATTATGTGTAAATGATCAAATAGTGGAGTACTTGGGAAGCAATAATGTGTTAACTAAATTCCAAGCAAGGTTTAGGAGAGGAAATTCCTGTGAGGATGCAATGCAGACGGTTTTGTTTGACTGGAAGGGTGCGCTGGAGTGCGCAAAATGATTGGTGTGATTTTCTTAGACTTTAAACGTGCATTTGAAACCATAAACAGACAACTGCTATTGAGAAAGATGGAAAGGTATGGCTTTGGTGAAAAAATTATAAAGTGGTAAAGTAAGACAGACAATTGTATGTAATAGTATGATTTTTGTTTATAAAATGTTAAATGGTCTGATACCTGTACATTTGTGTAATAATTGTACCTTTGTTCGAGATGTACATGAACACAACACAAGTTCTAGAAATAACTTTTATCTGAATAGGGTCAACACTAATTTTGGTCAGAACAATCTTTTTTATAGGGGATTAAAGCAATACACTCCAACCCATAAAATAATACAGAACATTTATCATCTCAGAAGTCTTATCTTTAAAGAAATTGAAATGTCCCTGCTGCAGAGTACTTTTTTCAGTTTGTTGAAAGAATTTCTTGCCTGTCCTATTATTGCCTTAACCTCTTCTGTGTACTCATTATTTTCATTAATTATTGTACCCAAAGCCGAGGGTATAAGAAAACAGAATTTGTAACAAATAAACGAAAATTCTTCATGACAATACAAATTTTTAAATATTTAAATAATAATATTAAGCTTACATTTAACAGCAAATATATCTATAGGTTATGTTCATTGTACGAAAATTCAATTTAACCAGAAACCTTATAAAATGGTCCAATAGTATGGAATGGTAAACTAATTTTTATATGGTCTGAAATAATAATTAACAAGATCTCATTATTGAAAGTTTGCAAATAATACTGTTGTAACAAAATGATTTTAAGTTTCTTCAATATATTTTATATGGAAGAGAAATTGGTTGTAGTTAATGAGAATTGGGTAATTTTTACCTTATTTAAGTAATAAAGTTACTGAAAGAATAGTTAAGGAGTGTAATTATATTGTTTAGTAAATTTTAACTTCTAAAGGAATGTAAAACAATTCCAACAGAAGTATGTATAAATCACAAATGCAATTTAGTTATCCTGATTTAACAAATAAAATAGTATGGTCTCCAAGAGCTATACATTTATCTCCACAAACAAGTGTGGCAAGGTGAAGATCCATTATAATTTGATTATCGTATTTACAAATGTATTCAGTCTTGATTTATTATTATGTCTGCTATAACCAGAGCTATGATTATTTAACTATATATAGTTACAGCAAATTATAAAGCAAAATTAAGAATAGAATTAATACATAGTTGTGAACTAAGCATAGTACTTACAGTCCTTAGTTGTCATCGACAATACATTTTATGTCTTATGTGGTCAAACATAAATTCAAGCGTTGGATTATAGATTCATCTTTTAGAGAGAATATGTCTGCAGATGTAACATTCACTTTAATTAAGACAGCATTATCTCATATTACTAGTAACATCTTCCATTACACTTGTTGGTTGGCATAACCAAAAACAAAACAGGACTGACACTGACAGACTGACAGAACACACACGTGAGTGACACAATGGTGACAGGTGACACACAAGGTTAGTAGATGTGACACACGCCAGACGCCAGCGCCACCAGCTCCCCTACTCTGCCAAAAACAAAATGGATGTGTAGCAGTGTAGCACATCACAAAAACATCACTTCAATTGCTGAATTATTATATTATTTCCCAAGTATTT
Organism: Diabrotica balteata; assembly: GCA_918026665.1. NCBI lineage: Eukaryota > Metazoa > Arthropoda > Insecta > Coleoptera > Chrysomelidae > Diabrotica > Diabrotica balteata. The sequence goes on from OU898284.1 coordinate 78,207,819, forward strand.
GTCCAGAAGATATTACAGAATTAGATAGAGAGTGGAGAACTCTTCGCAAAACCAGTTTTAATTTTGGACTGAGGCGCCCAGTGTGGAAAAATTTTGGTGGCATGTTTCCAAATTAAAAAAAGGTGACGGCTCTGCAATGTTTCCACTATTATCAACCTTAACCAGAAAGCTTTTATGTTTGCCACACAATACTGCTACCGTAGAACGTTTATTTTCTAGCATTATTATTATGAAGACAAAGCTAAGAAATAAACTTTCTACAACTACAATAAAAGGTACCTTACAAACAAAATCAGAAATTACAAATTGTTTCGAGTTTAATGTGACAACTGACCATTTCAATAAATTCAATAAAAATATGTATGACTTTAATAAAAATAAAGACGAAACGGAAAATCAAGAAAATTTACAAATTGAAAATGAGATAGAAGCTAGTGATAATATCTATAATATTATTATTATTATAATACTGATAGCTATTGTATATACAGACTTATTTTTATATACTACTTATTTTATTTTAAAAATTATTTTATTGTGTTTTGGCAGTGCCTAGAACTTAGTTATAATAGAGTTAGAATAGTTTTTTAAATTGTATATAACTTTATTTTTAGTTAAATACAACTTGTTTTCTTTTATTCACCAATTTCTAATTGGAGAGGGTATATTTTGATATATGTACAGTAAAACCTCGTTTAACAGAAATAATTGTGGGCTAGGCTGTTTCAGATAACAATAACTTTAGTTAAAAATGTACAAAATGTATTGTTACGAACATGCATTCAGCGTGGCCCGCCTAACCGTTGCATCTCGAAGCATCTCAGGTATCGAGAATTATCCATAGATCTCTTGAGCGCAAGAGAACAATCCGTCACGTATTTGACTGAATTAGAATTAGAGGTGGGAACTTTCTAGAACATAGTAACTTTGGTATATATATGTAACGTTTTTAGGAGTGATTTTAGTAGATAAGATATTACCGAACTGTAAAGTTATAAATAAATATATTTATATAAATTCGAACTGCTCGTTTTATTTAAAAACGGTACAGTATATTGCTTAATATTTTTTTGCCTAGAACTATAGTTGTTTTTTCCATTTTTGCAGACCTTCACTTTTATTAAATACAACTTGTTTTCTTTCAGTCACCAATTTCGCATTAGAGATTTTTGTGATATATGCAAGCACATGCCATTGCTACTTCTTGGCATACTTTTGACAGTTAGCACTAGTTTATTAAGAGAGAAATGAACTTTAATTCACTATTTTTACTGAGAATAAGCCACAATTTTACTTTAAAATAAGTTTAAAATTCGAAACGTCAAAATAAACTTATTTTAGAGTAAAATGGTGACTTATTTCCCATAAGGATAGTAAATTGGGTTAAGCACAAGAAACTGACAAATAAAATTTTGTAGAAAATGTATAGGTATTTTTTTTATTTCGTTTAGAACTTACAGTTGTTATTTTTAAATTTGTATAGAACTGTATTAATTAATAAAACTTGATTCTCATGTTTTCTCATAGAAAAGATATATTTTGATCTAGAATAGAAGTTTTTTTTAATTATTATTTTTTTAAAGTTTCAGTTATGTTGTTTTATATATCTATAAACTATATTATGTATTATATTTTAAATAAAACTAAAATAGTTTTTGTTGTTTTCGCCACCTTTATTTTGACATATTTCAACTTTTCAACCCAATAACAAGGACTGTATAATGTATGACAACGAATAAACACTTTTACCACGAAAAGTGAAACCCAGCATTTCACAACATCGTGCTTAATGATATAAATAAATGGCAAGATCGCGCTTTGAATGTGTGGTAATTTGATTATTCCTGTCGGGTAATCCCCGAAAACGATAATAAGTATCTTTAGTTTGTAAGATATTATAAGTGTGCCAAACAGGTGTTCGTATTCGTATTACTCATTTTATATTGAATTTCACGAAATAAATTCGGCTAGTAACAAATAACCTGTAAACCGTCTATCTCATGCTTTTATTTTTAAATCGCATGCTTTCTGGAATTATTTCTGATGCAATATTTTTAATGACCTGGCAACACTGCAGGCCAGTCCAGTGCATGTTCTTCCTTCCGAACGATCACGATCAAAGAACTTGTCTTGTCTAAGGTTACGATCCTCAGAGTGAGTGACTATGTCAAATGGCAACGCTGCCAGCCTGTCTAAATAATGCCTACTTTTATGTGCAATGCTGAGCCTTTAGTAACTAAATTAGTACATAAAAACTCGGCGCGGTCGTTTACTAACCTTGATTGGCGCGATATTACGCCAGAATCGGCTAGAACATCTCTCTCCGCAAGAGTAAGTAATATAAAAATGGCAACAATGTTAGAAGAAAGAGTTAAGCTGTATGTGATAGAGCAACAAAATATTCTGAATATAATATCGATTGTATATATCTCATTGTTCAATAATCGATTATTTAGTTATTAAATTTTTCTTTAAAAACTAATGTAATAGATACAGAGATATTAAACCGATATTTTTGATTTCTTTGAATAGATAGGAAATCGTTTGTAGTGTATTATAAAACTAATTATTAGTTGTTTGTATGATGATAGCAACACTGAAATAGAACTGGGCAGGTTACGTGGCCCGAATGACAGATAATCATCGAGCAAAAAGATAAAAGAGGGAATGTAAAGGTAGTGGGGACAAAAATATTGTTAGACAGGAAGTGCTATCTTGAGAGGCCACTTTAAACAAGGAAAGACAGTCTCTTTCCTTGTTTGAGAAGTCAAATTTAGTTTGGTTATGTTATTAGGGAGTTTTTGTAACTACCTAACGTAACGTATCTCCCTATACGTAAAGAACTAACGTATCGAAGAAGATGAACGTTAAATTGAGAGTTTTTGTTCTGCACGTAACGTAACGATTGTGTTGCCCTCATCGAAATAGTGACAAACTAATAAGTTGTCAGTGCCAGTGTTGTCCTTGTCACTTAACCCTATTTTTGATATTAAAAATAAATAATAAATATTTTTTCAACAATTTTTAATTTTGGTGATGGATGCAATAATAAACTTAGGTGCCTTTATTGATGATGAAGAAAACAAGGACATAGAAAATGCGCTTCTTCTCCACATCTTGCACGTCTATACGGCCACTTTAATTTATACCATGTCTGATATATAATGTAAAAATATTTTTCGCTTTTGGATTAAATTCCACCTTTCTGGATAATCGTAAGGGTTCTGGCCTACGACTTCCTTCAACAAAAACAAATCATTTTCATTGCTGAAGTGAAATCGTTTTCTACTGCTTTCCATTATTTATAAAAATCAAAACAAATATACTTAACCACAAATGGGATGAAATGTTGATATTTTGGTAATCGGGTAAGATCCCCTTGAGCATTCGGTTACTTTCGGCTCGATAGGGATGCGTATGAACGTAACGTATCAGCCCGTTACGTTAGGTAAGACGTATCTAGATACGTTAGTTCAACCATTATTGCGCATGCTTATATGTCAAAAAGATACGTTACGTATACGTATTTGCTTGCACAAAAACTCCCTATTGTTTGTCCCAACTGTCGCATGAAATTTTATTTATATTGAAGTTTTTTACCAATTGTGCGACTTTTTAGACTATTATAGTTAATATTTAATTAAAACTTTCTCGTCTGAAAAATATTTTGTAGCTATTGTTAATAAGTGTTGGAAAATTTAAATTTCGCGCCTTTGCATTTCAGGATATGTCCGCCATCAGAGGCCACTTTTTTGGTCTCCTTTTCATAACGATTAGATTCCCTCTTTTTTATCTTTTTGCTCGATGCAGATAATAGATGGACAAAGCGGATATTGGAATAGAGACCAAGAGATGATGCCTACCAAAGCAGCGGTCGTCCACAAACACGTTGGACTGACGATCTAAACGTTGTCATAGGAATTGGATGCAAGAGGCACAAGATCGAAATAGATGGAAAATTATGAGGGAGATCTATGTCCAGCAGTGGATAAGCGAAGATTAAATAATGATGATATATAGATAAAGTAATAAACTAGATGTAGAACTGGAGGACAATAAGTAAAGCCGATTTTTGAAAGTTTAGTGTAAGTGTTCCGCTAAGGGAAACAAATAAGAAGGCAAAAAAATTTAAACATTATTTGAAATTTCACTTGTTTCCCATGATAATATATGTAATTGTGTGAGACTGGTTTTAAGTAAGATAATCTCCTCTCTTAAAAATAATAATTGGTACTTACACGAGTGTATTTTACGACCATAATGATATTACTTCCTATCCTGATTCCAATTGTATTGTATGAAATAATCTAAATAACAATTATAATGCGAAAAATGTATTGCAAGTCGAGTGGAGAAGAGGAAAAAGAATATTCTTTAAATATATTAAAATAGAAACTGACATGGATCTGCTTCCAAAAGAGATAAACATGTTGTTGGTATGAGATGAGAAATCTAATAGTTATTTATTGTACGAAGGGTATTAAATAGATGTTTATGCCCAGAGGGCAACGATGTAAGTCGCCCGAGGGCATATACATCTATTAATACACGCGGTGCATACAAACTTTTATGTCATACTAGTTCGGTATTGCATCTACAAATAAATATATTCTAAAAAATCCGAAAATTTGATTTCATTTTGACAATATATTTACTAGTACACATTCTATCGTCCGTGTTATGTTGTTACGTTACGGAAATGCTGTCAAACGTGTCAAACTACAACCGTGAAATGCAAGATATTTTTGAGATGCCTAACCAAATTTAAAAAAAAGCGAAAAAGGCAACGCAAAAGTTACTATCACATAAGTCGAAAGATGCCTACGACAAAGAATATGAAAAATTACAACACTGGATGGCAAAAAACAATGTAGAACACATTAATGAACCTGTGCTACCTGTATACTTACGATACTTTACGATAAAAAAGATTTTATCGTAAATAAGAATATTAACATTGCCAATTACCATAAATTGACCGAATATTTAAAGCAAGGCTCGAAAGGCTATCAGCCAAAAAAGTCTAGAGTCTTTTCTAGAGAAAATGTTTTAAATTCACGAAGCACTGAACAAATTATTTTTAATGAGCAAAGTAGCATTAATATTTGGTGTATTTGGTGGATGTCGACGACAAGAACTTGTAAATATGTTGGTTACTCACGTAGAAGATAGAAAATCAGTGTTCGTCGTAAACTTACCAGCGACAAAAGCCGATAAACAGCGTGTTTTTACAATTATTGACGAAGATGAACTGAAGAGTTTGAAGTTAGTACGAGATTACATGTCTTTACTACACCATGGTTCTTCAGAAAAAAGTCTTTTTTTGACCCACAGACAAGGTCGTTGTACTGTAAAGCCAGTTGGGAAGAACACATTTTGAAAAATCCCGTGATTATTTACAAAAAGCCGCATCAACCGTAAAAGGTTATTAGCTGATGTTTATTACAATATATATGGTAGTGTACATATTATAAGGTTAGATACATGTCTCGTAAATATTTTAATTCTTATATGTTCTAGATTTTACCTGATGGGAGAAATTCCAGGTAATACCTAACTGACACGATGGGTCCCCCTCCGATATAAAAACAACAATCGAACCTTCTGGGAACAGACCGCTATAAAAAGCAGTTCGAGATCATTCGCCGCTATGTCTGTTGTGGGATTTTCTTTCTACACTAGCCGAGAAGGCCATAGAACCTTCGACGGTGTTCCATTTTAACAGATGCTTTCGTATAAATATAACGGAGCTTTCATTGTGGGATCAGTCAGAAGATAAATCGCGGCGGGTTTTTTAAATGTAACGCTCGTATAAATAAATTATGTAATTATCAGTGTAAGATAAATTATTAGTATAAATAAACTTTAAAAATTGTAAGTGTTATAAATATAGAACCTTTGATAAATAATAAAGACAATAAATTAGAATTAATAAATATACAACATTGATGTTCAGAAGTGAATATTTTAAATTGTGAAAATGACGACGATTTACGAGCTCACAGTTACGAATTTAAGAAGACATGTCGAGGATAGAGAATTAGCTTCTACCGGAAAAAAGGCTGAGTTAGTCCAACGACTGAAGAACGCCTTAGTGGAAGAGGGTTTAGAGTTGGAAACTTATATATTTGAAGATGCTGTCATCTCGTCGATTTCGAAATTAGAGAACAAAGTTTCTGACGATATTTCGAAAGTTTCCTCGTTTATACTAAAACTGCAGAGAAAAAGGTGTAATAGATACTAAATAACATGTTGCCATTTCGATAGGTGTGTGTAATATTAAGAAGCATAATACAAAAAAAGAGAGATAAGATGCAAATATCGTGTAGCATGAGCACATATAGGTTGCGAAAATACAAAATACAAAAAAGATATCGGCAGCGTTGAGAAGTAATTGCTTTTTACTGAGCACTGAGATCAAAGTTTAGAATACAGAAATCTATAACGTTGAAGGGGGCAATATACTACTGATGACTTTGGCATTATTAGCCGTACATAGACAACCACCGGTGTCACTAACCCAAACGAATATAAAGAAGTCATCGGTATTGTAAAATACCTGAAAATATACATATAAAAGGTGACTGCCTGTTATTAGCGACATGTAAGGACAATATAAAAGAAAATTACAATAGGCTTAACACAATCAGTTGAAGTTGCTATACTACGAACAATAAGACAGATAGCGTGATAACACATATAAGAGAGAGAGAGAGATTTATAAATAGCTACCGCATAGACTTTTGGTTAAGAGAATGCATGTGTAAAACAGAAAAATACAATAGAACGGCGAAATTAAGATTGACCAAAGCACTTAAGTAATTATATATTTTTTATTGTAACACTTCCATTGGTGGTGTATCATGGATATGTAGGAAGGACGCCACCCACCGGTGCAACATCGCTAGGTAGAATTAGAGGTGTATATATGTATATACTAGTAGATAAAGGTATTGTGACGGTGTGGCTATTGTACTGATTTTAGGACAATAAAATATAAAATAATAATAATATGGCGTACTTACTTTATTGTTCCTTTGTTATTGATACAGCGATGACGGCTGTAGAAGACGGCTACGGTAGGCGGAGACGGCAACGGCTGTAGAATACTGCTACGGTTGTAAAATGACTGCAACGGCTGTAGAACGACTGCTACGGTTGGTAAGACTGTAGAAGACTTGTATCTGTAATACAAGAATTTTTAGAAACTCTCTAGCGTGGAGGATAGCAAGAGCAATATGTTGTGTGATAATAACCAATACAAAACGAATGAGGGTATTGTTACGATAAATATGTCTCGCAAATATTTTAATTCTAATATGTGCTAGATTTTACGACCCTTCAGCCAGCTGGCAGAAATCCTAGGTAATAAAACCGGTTCCCTAGCATTCGAACGTTCCAGAAGCAGGTCGATTGAAGATCCGTCCGATTGACCTAGTCTTAGTCAAAGGGAATCATCAGAACTCTCGAATAACGGCATGCTATATAAATAGAAACCTTTTTGTAGAAAACAGTCAGAAGATAATATCGCGGCGGATTTTTAAATGTAACTCTCGTTTTATAAATAAATTACGTAATTATTAGTCGAAAATAAATTGTTGTATAGTGGTTTAATAAATTGATATAAATTATCGTGTTTTAGTGAATTAAAATAAGAGAAATAAAAACAATAAATAAGAATTAATAAAAATACAACATTAGTGTCAGAAAAGTGGAATAGTAAATAGTGAAAATGACTACGATTTATGAGCTCACAGTTACGAATTTAAGAAGACATCTCGAGGGTAGAGAATTAGCTTCTACCGGAAAAAAGGCTAAGTTAGTCTAACGACTAAAGAACGCTTTAGACGAAGAGGGCTTAGATCCGAAAACTTATATATTTGAAAAAATCCACAAGGAAAAATTCCTGTAGCTGGCTGTATACCACGTATAACAAAAAGAGGTTAATCTTTGTAAATGGGTATATTTATTTAAAAAACCCTTAAAAGGGCCACATCAATAAAACAAACGTTTTCGGACCACACAGTCCATCATCAGGTTATTAAAATCGAAAATGCCTAAAAATAAGTATAAACCATTTAGTTAAAACAAACGAGATTGTGAAATTTTGACTATGGTTGAAAAGCAAAAGATGGTTATACTTACTAGGTCACAATGCCTGAGCCACCAAAATATTAGGGTAAAAACCCTTTAAATTACATTTAGTTATGAAATATTGTACATTGTGTTATAAAATAACTGTGATGTTCAGTATTAAATTAAATTTGACTGTAGGTAACACATGGCTCAATTGGGTTCCAGAGCCGGTGAGAGGGGACCTCTGCACTCGGAGAACAACGTGGAACTGATTGACAAGATACTTTTGAAGGATGAAGATAACAGAATGTCAATGTAACAAAAACTATAATAGTTGTACATAGTATTACTACAGCCAAAAGATTCAACAAGTTTTGATGATTTTAAAAAATAACAACAATCTAGGAGTTGGGATTTAAAAACTTTTTATTTATTAATTTAGGGTATAAAAGATGTCAAATCAATGATGGTTTTATAGTCATGATTAATAGAATGACCTGTGCCTTAGGCAAATTATGTTGCTTTTCGTCGTATGGGATGTGGTCTAAAGTGTATTTAATTTTGGGTTAGCTTATATTTATGAAATTTATCCTTTTATGTTTAACACATCTAGGACAAGGTAAAAATTAAATAACAAATATTTGAAGCTAATATCAGACCTCATATTTAAATGACTTTATTTAAGAATGCTCCTATGGTGAAAAATTAATAAAATTAAGTTTAGTAAGATGGAAATCTACAGGCTGAAGAAATTGAAGTAGTAACATATGTGATTGAATTTAAAATTGAAGAGACTGGGTTCCTCAGAGACTAATGAGAATAAAAGTAAAAGAAATGACTGAAGAAAAGGAGGGGGGCGGGTTGAAGGAGAAAAGGAGTTGATCAACAATTAGAGATAATAGGGGTCCTTTATACTTAAAGTATCTAGCACCCTGAACAAAATCTATTTTGGTGGTATTAAATTCAGTTTGTAGAAACCTGAAATTTGTTGTATAAGTGTGCTACTAAGTTGTTGACCGAAAGAAGGTGGACAAAGGTAGATTAGGATTCTTTGTAATGTGGTAGATTATGAATTTTAATAAATTGTTGGATAATGTTTGAGTGATTACTAAATTAAAACTATTGGATACATGTTTAATATATGAATTGACCAAGAAATAATGAAAGAGAACAGAATTAACAGGAAAGCGATGTAGAAGTGAAGAGTGGATAAGATAGTGAAATGTTGGTATGATGGATGTGGATGGTTCTGAAGTTAAAATTGGGGTCAGAAATTTGTGAGAGGAAGGTGTGACGATATTGTATAAAATGGGTGTTTGAAGAACCACAAGATTGTGTAGGAATAAGGTGTTGAAGTTTGTATAGGAAAATAAGGCAGAGAAGATAGGACAGTATTGTGAAGTGTGGACTATGAAAAAAGTTGACGATGTAAAGGTTGAAAGTCACGGTTGAAAGATACATGGCGATTAACACAATTGGGGCTTTTTTGTTTTTCTTTGACTATTTCCAAGTCTTCATATAGATCTAATTTTAGAAAATTTTTTTGGGGAATATTATGTAACAAAGAGACGTCTTCTGGGATGTTGAGGGTATGTTTATGTTGTGCAAGATGTTGAGAGAAGGTGGAAGTGTTCTCTTTTTTAGTGTGTTCTAAGGAACGAGAAGTTAGTGATCTACAGGTTCTACCTATATATGTAGCATCACAATCAGAGCACTGTAATTTATAAACACCACTACGATCCATGTAGTTGATGGGATCTTTTGTATTGGTTAAACATTGTCCTAGATTGTTCGGGACTTTGAAAGAAATGTGGGTATTCTCAACAGATCTTTTTAGGATGTATCTAAGATCTCCAGAAAGACGTTCTTGAAGGTAAGGCAAAGAAAAATAATGAGTTTTGATGGTCAAGTCTCTGGGAAACGCAGTCTCTCTCAATAGTTTGAGTTGTCTCTTATTTATAAGTTTGTTAATGATATTGGGGTCATATCCATTGTTGAATGCTATTTGTTTAAGGGTGTTAACTTCTGTATGATAGTTGGATTGTGATAGTGGAATTGTTAATAATCGGTGAATGTAACTATGGAATGCTGCATATTTGTGTGACATTGGGTGGTTGGAAAACAAAGGTATGATATGGTCAGTTTGTGTTGGTTTTCTATAGATACTGAAATCGAAGTGGTCGTTTAATCTGGTGATGGTAAGGTCAAGAAAATTAATAGATTGAGATGATTCTAGTTCCATAGTGAACTTAATGTTTGGGTGGATTTGGTTTAATTTAGAGAGTACTAGATCAGCTGAATTTGAGTTACCTGATATGAAGACTAAGCAGTCATCAACATATCGAAACCAATGGAGAATTTCAGGATTTTTCATAATGTGTGTGGATTCTAAGTGATCCATAAATATATCAGCTAAGAAAGGGGAAAGGCAACTACCCATGGCTAAGCCATCAGGTTGTCTGTAAAATTTACTATTGAAAACAAAAAAGTCTTGAGCTAGACAAGTTTGTAATAATTGAATAATTGAGTTAGTGGTAGACAAAGTGATAGAATTTGCTCGAAGAAGAGACTGGACCAGATTAATAGTTTCTTGTTTGGGGACTGAAGTAAATAGGTTGCTGACATCAAATGAAAGCATTGTGATGTTAGGATGAAGATTTATTTGTTGAAGATTGTTGACTAGATGAATAGTGTTTTTGACTGCAAATCGAGGGGTGAAGTTCGTCATGTTGTTAATGAGATTCAATATGAATTTTGACAAAATAGAAACTGGAGTATTTATGAAACTAACAACGGGACGAATCTAGGTATTTTATAATATGGAGCGTCATGTTCTGAGAGAAATTCTGTGAAAAGTTTATTGGTGGCTTTGATTTTGTTAATGAACTTTTTGTTGGGTCTTCGGAGAGCAAAGTGAAATTGTTATCTGAAAGAAATGTGGTGACCTTGTCGTTATATGAATTTTGATCTAAAATAACTAGGCAATTGCCTTTATCTGCTTTACTAATAATAAGATTGTGGGATTTAATTTTGTTTTGAATAGACTTGAGGATTTGGAGTTGGTCTTTCTGTTTTTTGTTTGAAAATTGTGGAAGAGAAGCATTGAATGAATAATTTTGGAAAGTAAAAGGTGGGTTAATGGATGAAGAGTTATTTGATGTGTTTAGTAGAGTGTTGGGAGTAGAGTTATTGAAAGAAGTAGAAGATGATGGAAAATTTTTGTTTTTGAATTTGTGGATAGTTTTATAGCAAGAGTTTCTAATTGACGTTTTTTGATTTAGAGGGATAGAAAGATTCTGGATGATAACATCTAGCTCAATGGAAAGACTCTGAAGGTCCTTTTCGGAAACCTTATTCGGAATGGAGTATTTGAGACCTAGATTCAATAAATTGAGTTCATTTTTATCAAAGATTACAGAGGATAAATTTTTGAGCCTTGGGTGAAATTGAAAATTAGAGAATTTAGTTTTATTGTTGCTGTTATTGTTTTGTGAATTAGATGAAATACTGATGAGTTTATTAAGTTTAGATTTAAGTTTACTGAATTTAATAGAAGTTACATTGTCCATTCTGTCCTGAACATCATTCAAAAGGTTACTTAAGTTATCAAAACCTATGGATTAAAGTAAAAGTTCTTATATATTTGAAGATGCTGTCATGATTAGAGAACAAAGTTTCTGACGATATTTCGAAAGTTTCTTCGGATGTGGCCAAAGTTTCCGGCGACATCCCTTTTTCAGAAGACAAAATTTCTAACGAGATTTCTTCTCTGGAAAGCAAAGTTTCTGCTAACATCTCTTTGGAAATCTCTAAAGTCACTTCTGAGATGTCTGCCCTCGACGATAGAGTGTCTTCGTTAAAAAACCAATGCTGCCGATATGTTTGCTTTCGAAGAAAATATGAAGGCAATGGAATGGAAGATTAAGGAATCAGGGACAGCAGAGAGAGTAAACAATCCAATTACAGTAGAGACAAAAGAAGACGAGACGAAATGTAAGTTGGAAACACGGCCGAAATTTAAAGGAAGTGGAGGTTCTATTCATGTCAAAGTCCCAACTTTCGACGGAAAATCGTCATGGAACAACTACATGATACAGTTCGAATTAGCTGCAAGAGCGAATGGCTGAAAAAGAAAAGGCTGTAAACCTGACTATCGCTCTTCGATGAGATGCCTTAGATGTGCTCCAGACCATAGCCGTAGAGGAGACGGATGATTTCGAACAACTTAAGAAGAGGTTAAATATGCGATATAGCCACGAACACTTGAAGCATGTATATCAGTCGCAGCTTAAAAATCGAAGACAAAAGAAAGGTAAGGCTCTTCAAGAATATGAGGTAGATATTGCCAGACTAGTACGATATGCTTAACCAACAGCTCCCGATGACATGATGGAAAAGCTAGTCGTTTAAACGTATATTTATCAGACGCTGGTTGATGTCTTATCCGCCGCCTGTGTATCGAATGTATCGAATACGAGTCAGCTACGCAGGCCTCAGGCAGGTACAGTAAAGTTAGGACTGTAAAAGAGGAAGGAGATAAAGATAAACTTGACCAGCTCGTTAATATGATCGTTATGATATGATATGATCGTTAATTAGAAGAAAACGAAGACCATAAGATGCTGGAATTATGGTGAAATAGGACACGTACGAAGTTCATGTAAGACCCTAGGTACGACGCAAATCAAGAAACTTAACTTCAGGAAAACTAGAACGGGTCGGCCTTAGCGGAGCAGCTTCGACCCAGAACTTTTCCAAAGACCCTCTAATACTAATAGCTTCTTTGAAATGACGTGAAGATAGTGTATATGTAGATGGAGAAATAAATGGTAAAAAGCATACGTTATTGGTATATACCAGAGCGACCAGAACCATTATACGCCTGACAGTTGTAAACAGCCGTAAGAAACTGTTACCAACGAGGTTGCGACTTCGGACCGCTACGGGTGAAAATGCCAACATTCATGGAGAAATCCAGATACAATTAGGAATTGGAGCAGAAAAGTTCGTCCATACTGTTATAGTTGCTGACATCGAAGAGGATGTTATAGTAGAAATGGACGTAATGAATACGCATGGATTCTAATTGGATTTAAAGATTAAGGTAATCAAAGTTGGTAACGAGGAGGTATTTCTTCATCCACATGATGACAACACTATGCAAGCAGCCGTTACAGAAGATACAGACGTGCCTGCGAGAAGTGAAACGATCATAGTAGCGTGGCTACAGGGAATTGTGGACGAAGAGACACCTGTTATGATGGAGCCTTGGAACGATGACGACGAGGTTGGCCGAGGAATCATAATTGGAAAGGAATTGGTGACTTCGGCTAAAGAAATACCTGTAAGACTTATCAATATCAATGACTATCCAGTATCCATCTTATGCTGGACAGTCTCTGAATCAGATTGAGAAAAGGAAATTAAGTGAATTTCTTCGGCAGTATCGTGATATTTTCGTACCGAAAGGAGGAAAGACGGGAAGAACTACCGTTCTACCGTTTTTAAGCATAAAAATGATACCGGTAATGCTAAGCCAATTCGTCAAACAGCTCGACAATTACCACAGGCGAAGAGAAAGGAAACTAAAACGGTTGTTCAGTAAATGAAGAAAGACGGGGTGATAGAACCTTCTACGTGCCTATGGGTCTCTCCAGTGGTCCTGGTTAAGAAGAAAGACGGAACGACGAGGGAGGTTCTGTGGATTACCGTTTGCTGAACAACGTTACCAAGAAAGATAGTTATCCTCTGCCTCGGATCGACGACACATTGGACACATTGGTTGGAAGTAAATTGTCTTCTACTTTGGATTTGAAGTCTGGATATTGTCAGGTAGAAATGGACCCAGTAGATAAATAAAAGACAGCCTTCGCCACAGGATCTGGACTGTGGCAATTCAACGTTATGCCATTTGGACTCTGTAATGCTCCTGCGACATTTGAGAGGCTTATGGAAAATGTGTTGAGAGGGTTATCTTGGAAAACATGCCTGGTTTATCTAGATGACAAAATCGTCTTGTGGGAGACATTTGAAGACCATCTGAAGAATTTATAAAACGTTTTTAATCGACTTAAATCTGCCCAATTGATGATAAACCCCAAGAAGTGCCAGCTATTTTAAGGCTAAGCCAATTATCTGGGTCATATAGTCAGTAAAGAAGGAGTGGCCGTGGATAAGGAAAAAATCGATTTCATTAAGGAATGGCCAAAACCAACTGACAAACATCAAGTGAGAAGTTTTTTTGAACTCTGTACTTACTACCAGAGGTTTATTAAGAAGTTTGCAGATATCGCTAAACCATTAACGCGACTTAAAGAGGAAGCAAGAGAATACCGCTGGGATACAGACTGCCTAAATGCCTTTGAGACCTTAAAAAAGCATTTAATAACAGCACCATTTTTAGGGTATCCACTGGCAGAAGGAGAGTTCATCTTAGATACAGATGCAAGTAATGTGGGAATTGGAGGAGTGCTGTCTCAGATTCTAGGAGCACATGAACGAGTTTTTGGATATTTTAGTAAAGTTCTTTCGAAATCTGAGCGGAATATTTGCGTCACGAGAAGATAACTTCTAGCAGTAGTGAAATCAGTAGAGCACTTCTATCAATACCTCTATGAAAGAAAGACCTCTATGAATGATCCGAAACGACCATGCTGCCCTTAAGTGGTTGATGCAGTTAAGAATCCAGAGGGTCAGATAGCCAGGTGGATCGAACGACTCCAAGAATACGATTTCAAGATTGAGCAGCGGGCCAGAGTTAGCCACTGAAACGCTGATTCTCTTTCCAGAAGGCCATGCCCAGCAGAGTGTTCCCACTGCAACAAAACGGAGTCCAAGAAAGCAGCAAGCAGCAGTGCTAAGAACGGCTATTGTCAACGACGACTGGACTCCTACCAAGATAAGGGAAGAACAGGAGAGAGACCCAGTTGTACAGAAAATTAGAAAATGGAAAGAGGAAAACCGTCGGCCCCTTGTCAAGAAATATCAAACATATGCTCAGTAGTTAAGACGTATTGGGCCCAGTGGGACTCATTTATCATGGAAGATGGCTTGCTCAAACGAGTCCTGGAAAATGATAACGGTTCAGAGAAGACAGTTGGTGATCCCAAAGAGCAGAATAGTCGAAGTACTTCGTCAGTTACACGACAGTCCATCAGGAGGTCATTTTGGTGTAAAGAAGACCCTTCAGCGAATTCGGGAACGGTTTTATTGGATGAACAGTTCCGACGATGTAAAGACTGGTGTAAGAAATGTACTATTTGTGCTACGAGTAACGGGCCTTATCGAAAAAGGAGAGCTCCTATGAGACAATATAATGTTGGAAGCCCATTTGAAAGAATAGCTTTGGACATTGCTGGGCCATTTCCAGAAAGTGATAATGGAGGCAAGTACATGTTGGTAGTAATGGATTACTTTACTAAGTGGGTCGAGATTTACGCAGTTCCAGACCAGAAGGCCGCCACCATTACAGATAAGTTGATCCAAGAATATATCATCCGATTTGGAGTGCCTATGAAGATCCATAGCGACCAAGGCAGGAACTTCGAAAGCGATATATTCCAAGGAATATGTGATAGACTAGGCATGAAGAAAACAAATTATCCGCAATCGGATGGTATGGTAGAACGGATGAATAGGACAGTTGGAAAGTATTTGTCAAAGATGGTGTCCGATCATTAGCGAGACTGGGACCAAGAGTCCTATTCGGACGCGAGATGCGACTACCTTGTGATCTAGAGTTTGGGTGTCGACCTGGAGAAGATGTAGCAGGTGAAGATTATGTGATCGAATTACGAAGAAGAATGGACGATATATACGAGTTGGTCCGTTCCCATCTTCAGATCGCTAGTGACCGACAAAGTCTGGTTCTATAATCCCAAAAAGCGAAAATGTTGTTCCCCCAAGTTGCAGCAGTTTTGGGAAGGACCATACCTCACCTCCACTAGCATATGTTGCGTCTCGATTTTTAAGGAAATGGGAATAATTTTTTATATTCAAGTTATTAGTTTTAAGGTGGGTTTCCTGTAAACATATCGTTATATATAAGAGGAGAAAGATCTTTTATAAGTAGATTAAGGGATTATAAATTATTAAAATACCAATTTAGATTCCACTGTAACATCAATGTATTATCCATTTTATTTTACAACGTGGGAAAGGGAGTATGTATTTGGTTTTATCTATATTCATTGTTAGTCCCATCTTTTTGCTCTCTGTTAACGATTTCTATAAGAATTTATAAATCTTCTATATTTTCTGATATGGTTGCTGTATCGTCTGCAAATTTTATGGTATTAATGATGCTTTCTTCCATTCTTACACCTTCAGTTCTTTTCCAGTGCCTCCTGAAATATTAGTTGGGAGTAGACATTAAATAATTGTGGTAATAGCACATATCTTTGTCTGACTTTTCTTTGAATTTCTACTTGGATTGTCTCACTATCTTCCACTCTTACTACCGCTGTTTGATTGTAGTATATATTTTTGATTAAATTAATATCCTTGGGATCTTTGTGTCTTGGTTTCAATGCATGTATGAGTGTACCATGTTGAACTGTGTCAAACGCTTTTTGAAAATCGATATAACATATGAATAAGTTAATTATATTCCCTGCATTTTTGTAATAGTACCGTTATTGTGCACAATGCTTCTCTTTGTGATATTCCACTTTTAACACGTTAAGCCCCATGTGCACCACACCTGTGCACAGCACGTTTTTATTACATACCATGTGTACCAATTTGGTCTCATTATAATTAACAAAAAAGGATTATCAGAAGATGAACTTCGTCGAATACTAATAGAATCTAATTTCAGTGATTATAATATATCAGATTATGACTCTGATGCTGATCCTGCTTATCAATAGAATGACAGTGATCAACTTTATTCAAGTAGTGATGAAGAAACTAAACCCAGTAATTCCATTGATGAAGTAGTAATAGGTAATTAATTTCGCTCACAGTAGAGATTGGTGTCTTGATTGTTTTCTTACTATATAGAAAGGGGTGACGATGTTAGTAGACCAAGAAAGGAACAAAAGTTGTATAACGAAGCAGGTCCTTCTAATTTAGTCGATGATTTAGTAATTGGTAAGATGTCTTATTTGCAATTTTTATTTTGTATTGATTTGTTAATTATTTAGTACCCAGAGAAACTGAAGGAATCGTCAACACAGACGATGTTAATTTAAGAGCAAATAAAATAATGTGGAAATAAATAGATGCCCCGGAAGAACTACATAAATCTGAATTTACTGATAGTCCAGGATTCAACATTGACGAACAGCAGCTACATGGTCATGGAGCGATTGATTCTTACTAATGCACCAGCTGTTGGCCATGTGCTAGTTATTGGCCCACTAATATGTTTTGATTATAATTAGGAAAATGTTGGTATTTTGTAATTCTAACTACTTTCATAAGTTTTTCAACATGTCTCCTAGAGTATGGCACATCTAGTTTCAAGGTAACCATTACAATTTAGTCAGTATTCGATGTTGAATGAGATACGTTTCTGTGCCGCTAGTTTGCAACCGAAATTTTGTTATATATCTACAGAAACTTGTGTTGGTCGGTAAATACTATATATTGAAATTTACTTTCTACTTAATATTTTATATTTTTGTGAGAATATAGTGTATGTCCTGTTCCAAACTGCATAACGAATATAACGTTATTAATACAAATAACGTAAATTTTAAGGTGGCCAACTACTAATGCATGAAATTATCAATGTATCAGTTATTGGCCTAGATGGCCAATAACTGAAATATTAGATTTTGTAACAATCTAGTGATTGACATAATGTTAATAACTAGTGTTTTATGTGTCTTCTTAGAGTGCCGTCTTCCTACGGAGGTTGGCAATCATAATGGCTATTTTTATTTTAGAACTGCTCTAAACAAATCAATCGATCTGCATTGATACCAATCACGGAGATTCTTTAACCATGAGTTCTGCCTTCGGCTAACGGATCTTCTTCCTTGAAATTTTCCCTGTATTATCAGTCTCAAAATTTCATATTTTGGTCCCCTCATCACGTGGCCTAGGTATTCCAGTTTTCTGGTTTGTATAGTGGTTTCTTTACCAACCCTCTCCAGTACTTCTTTATTTGTAATTCTATCAGTCCATGATATTATATAATATAATTCAGAAGAGAACCACAGCCAAGGAGGAGTGGCTTTCATGGTCAACCGAAGAATAGAACACCAGATTGTGAAATACTGAGCAGTGTCGGAAAGAGTGATATATCTTGTATTACAACTGAATAAACGATATAGCTTACAGATAATACACTGCTCCAACTTCCACTGCAGATGACGAGTCAATTGCACAACTCTACGAAGATATAACGCGAGCTAAAGACCTAGAAAAAACACACTATGTTATCATCAACGGAGATTTTAATGCAAAAATAGGGCGGCGAATACCAGGTGACTCAGACTACATAGAAAATTTCGGTCTAGGCAACAGAAACACCAGAGGAGAGACATTAGCAAATTACGTAAGCACCGAAAAAATGTTTTGCCTGAACACGTTCTATAAAAAAACAAATACAAAGAAAGTGGACATGGCGTAGCCCTGACGGTCAGGTTAAGAATGAAATAGATTTTATCCTTTCCAGGGATAGATCAATATGTAAAAACATCGAGGTATTGAACAAATTTAACACCGGCAGTGACCATAGACTAGTTCGTGCCGATATACGTATTAACGTAAAGAGAGAAAGACGAAAACTATTAACAATAAACCCTTTACCGACGGCAGACATCCTAGCCAGTAATAAAGAGAAATACCAAGAGGAATTAGCACGGAAACTAGTAGCAAATACCTTTGAGCACAAGAATATAGATGAACTAGCTGAGAGAATAACTAACGACATACAAACAGTCACTAAGAAACTTTGTTGCAGAATAAGAAAACAAAAGGAAGCAAAACTAAAACCCGAAACTCTAGAACAGATAGAGAAAAGAAGAAGAACGAACAGAGATAACCCGGAGTATAAAGCGCTCAACAGAAGCGTTAACAAAAATATTCGAAAAGACCTCAGAGCTTATAGAACAAACAAGATTCTTGAAACCATAGAAAA
>OU898284.1:78229175-78296026 GCA_918026665.1 Diabrotica balteata
CCCTTCCCTTTCTCGATGTGTTAGTCACCTCCAAGCCCAATGGCCGATTGGGTCACTCTGTTTATAGAAAAAAGACTCCACACGAATCGTTACCTACGTGCTTCATCACACACACCATCCTGCCCAAAGAATTCTGTGATCAACTCTCTCCATCCATCGGGCCATTTTCGGTTTCTGAACCTGACAACCTTAGAGAAGAACTTGGCCATCTGCAAAAACCCTTGTCGCCAACGGTTACTCCAAGTCCACAATTCAAAATTTTACACACCGACATCTACACTTTACACCCTAGGACGACAAATTTCAGAATCTTCGGGTAATACTCCTGTGGCTTTTCTTTCGTATATATTCGAAGTGTCACTGATAGGATGGCAAAATTATTCGCAAAGAAGGTATCAGGACTACTTTTCGACCACCCAAGAAAATCTCACAATATCTACCCTCTCCTAAGGACCCATTACCGCCCCTATCTTCCTGTGGTGTCTATTCTATTCCTTGTTCATGCGGACATGTGTATATTGGCGAAACTGGTCGTTCCGTCAAAAACTCGGATTCAAGAGCATCAAAGATGCATTCGATCAGGTCTTTTCTCCATTCTGCAGTTGCAGAACACTGCCAAGAAACCGGTCATTCCATATTGTTCGAAAAAACCCATATTATTTCTAGAGCCCCTTCTTTTATTCCAGGAAAATCCGCGAATCTCTAGAGATCCGAAAAAATCCACATAATATCAATCGAGAGGAAGGATACTACTTGTCTCCCATCTGGAATCTCAGTCTAGAGCCACCGTCCGGTCCCGCTACCACGATGCAGCCACATGATTGGCCAGCGCGCGCTTCTTGATGTTCGCGCCACGGAGTGTGTCGATAGTCCCGACACGACAGGTCCGCGACTATAAATAGAGCGGTAGCGGAGGAATCGTCGGATTCACTCCTCGCCTCTCGACGCGTCAGTGTTCTGAGCTGTTGGACGTGAATCCCTGTCCTGGCATTTGGTTTTCACATCTGGCTGCGTTAAGTAGTTGAGTTACTGTGACCAAATGCCCATCTGGTAGTTAGTATTCGCCTTGGTTGCGTTGAGTAACTGAGTTACCGTTGCTAACTACCCATCTTCCTGTCTTTTGATTTCTTTCTTTTTCTTTCTTGATCAAACAATGAAAAAACTGCAAACACGTTTGACAACCTTATACAAACTGTGTCTGCAAACTACGCTTCGAATGTGGATAAGTTCATTGAATCTCTAGCAACTATTCAGAATAGTATGACTGATGTTGATAAATCTAATAAGGACCTAAATTTAAGATTGGGATCTATTGAAGAAAAAATCAAAGACGTGACAACATCGCCGACGCCTGTCTCATATACGCCCATATCACAAAAAGTAACAACCAACCAGGTTGCTCATGCTGTGACCAACGCTGCTAACATCTCTATGGCAACGACACATGCGCAGAAACCGGCATTAAAGAAAACACAAAATGTCGACAATCTCTCGCAAAATGTAAACAATAGACAAAAAATATACATCGACTAAAGGTTCAGGAAGCGAAGACGCTAATTTTGTAGCCGCGAATCCTAGCAAAATGTGGCTTTACATAGGAAAAGCTGCAGAAATAGTCACGAATGACATTATCAAGAATTATATAAAAAGAAAATTGGAAAGGTTGAAGATGTGATGGTGGAGCAATTAAAAACCGTGGGCAATACTAGCTCTTTTAAAGTAGGCCTACCTATAGAATTTTATGATGAAGTCAATACTAGTGATTTCTGGCCTAAAGGAATCATTTTTAGACGTTTTAACTTCAAGAGAAGAGTTTTTTAACTCAGGAGTTTCTTTATCGGAAAACTAAGAGATAGACGACAATCAAGCAAGAGTAACTCGCAAATTTCTGTTTATTATCAAAATGTGAGAGGTCTCCGCACCAAATTAATGATTTTTCATCATCTGTTATTGCCAACGATTATGATGTGCTACTATTAACTGAGACCTCTCTGTATGATGGTATAGAGGATGGAGAATTGGGAGTTCCAGAGTACAATATATACAGAGGGGATAGAAATGAAAATACCAGTACAGCTAAACGTTTGGGTGGTGCTCTAATTACTATAAAAGGAATTTGTTTCTTCAGTAATCATTTCAAAATCAGTCAACATTGAAAGTGTTTATGTAAAATTGCAAACATCAAATCAAAAAATCCTTTTTGTCTGTGTATACATACCACCATCATCTCCATTAAGCGTTTATGAGGACTTTATTATGGCAACTGAAGATATTATTCAAAATAATGACTTTTCAATGTCCTATATAGTGGGTGATTTTAATCTACCAAACATAGTTTGGGAGAATGAAGATCTAGGATCAAGACCAGTTGGTAATATTACAGAATCTGTTGAGTGTATGTCAAATTTTATTGCTTATTTTAACTTATTTCAAAATAATACAATATCGAATGTTTTAGGAGGTATTTGGATTTAATATTGTCAAATAATGTTGTAAATGTCAAATGTGTTGATTTTCCTTTGTTAAACTGTGATAAGTACCATCCAGCACTTTCTTTCTGTATTAATTGTGATAAAACTGAGTTCCTTGAATATGATTATTATTATTATGATTTTACTAGGGCTAATTATATTTTAATAAACCAATTTTTAGGTAATGTAAACTGGGAGAAACTTACTCGACAATATTTCAGATGTTAATAAAGCAATATCCTGTTTTTATGATATTTTGTACTGTTGCATAAATTTATATGTACCAGGGCAAAAATGTAAAAACCCAAAATTTCCAAAATCATATTCAACTGAACTGAAAAATGCTATTCTGAGAAAAAAAGTAGCTCATAAAAAATTCAAACATACTAATACTTTTTCTGACTATAAACTATTCTCAGACATTCGTAGTGAATGTAAAGTATTAGCGGAGCAATGTAAAAGTCAAACCATAAAAACATTGGAACAAAATATGACTTATTCCAAAGAATTCTGGAGTTATGTACACAGTAAAAATAAACATTATGACTTACCAAACAACATGACCTATGAAAACAATGAGTCAAGCAATCCATCAGAAATTTCTAATTTTTTTAAACAGCATTTCTCTAAGTCATATGTAGATAACAATAACTGTGATATTCCAAGCTTTGATTGTAATAAAACAGTTAGTTTAAGCAGCTGTGATATTAGTCTAATAGATGTTTTTAATAAGTTAGAAAAATTAAATCTAAAACTTAGTAGTGGCCCTGATGAAATTTCACCTTATTTTGTACATAAATGTCGTTTTGTTCTGTCTCCTGTATTACTAAAAATTTTTCGTTTTTCATTAAGTACTGGCACTTTCCCAGAAGAGTGGAAAAAAAGTTATATTTCTCCTATTTTTAAGAATGGTAGTAAAACATGTATAGAAAATTACAGACCCATTTCCAAAATTTCTATTTTGCAAAGATTTTTGAGTCACTTATTGCTTCAAAAATATTTTTTCCAATAAAAAGTTTAATTATTCCTGAACAACACGGCTTTATGCCGGGTAGGTCTACGACCACCAATCTAGTGATCATAGAAGAATTCATTTTGGATGCCTTTGGGAAGGGGGCTCAGGTTGATGTGATCTATACCGACTTCTCAAGGCATTTGATCGTGTTAACATCAAGATTCTTATAAAAAAACTAGAGGTACTAGGAATTCATGGATCCCTGCTTGAGTGGTTGGAGAGCTACCTGACAGACAGGCTTCAGGTTGTCAAAGTCAAAAACTGTCTTTCTGAAGAGATTTTGGTTAGGTCTGGCGTCCCACAGGGTGGTCATTTATCGACTATTCTTTTTATTTGTTTCATAAATGACATTTTAGAAATCTTTGAAAATTGTGTTATTTTGTTGTATGCTGATGATTTGAAAATTTTTAGAATTATTAAGGATGTTAGAGACTGTGTAAAAATGCAAAAAGATGTAAATAATTTCTCAAAATGGTGTACAAAGAATGACCTTTCACTTAATATCGATAAATGTAAAATAATGCGCTTTTTTAGAAACTCACAACCTATCTGTTTTAATTACTCTTTAAATAATATATTTCTGGAACCAACAAACACTTTCAAAGATTTAGGTGTATTTTTTGATCCCACTTTATGTTTCAAAAATCACTATAATTTTATTTGTAATAAAGCTTTTAAATTACTTGGATTTTTGAAAGGAACCTTGTCAGAATTCAATAACCTAGATTGTTTTAAAAGTGTGTATTGTTCTATGGTTAGATCAGTTCTGGAATATTCCAGCACTATTTGGTCTCCTTTATATAAATGTCATATTGAAAACATTGAGAAAGTTCAGAAAAAATTTTTGCGCTTTGTAGGCTATAAATTAGGAATTTCTTCAGAAGATAATATAGTGTATTGTGACATTTTAAAATTACTTAATATACCAACATTAGAAAATCGTCGTTTAATGCTAGATTTGGTTTTTCTTTTCAAGATTGTAAACGGAATGATAGATTCGCCTCAAATTTTGCAGAGAATAGGTCTTAGGGTTCCTCAAAGGTGCACAAGATCCAAGGACGTTTTTTACTTAGAATTCCAACAAACAAACTATTGTCTAAATAGACCTATAAGACGAATGTGTCAATCTGGAAATGGTTTAGATGTAGACTTTTTTTCTAGCTCTCTGAATAGTTTTCGAAAAAAGCTGAAAAAATCTTTTTAAAATACAATGTAGGCTGTCACTGTAAACTGTCATTTAGGTATTTATTCTATTTATTGGTCTTGTGTAAATTGTATGTAAATATTATTGAATACTAAAACTGTTAATATGATATTATTTATTTAATGATTATAATTATTGTAATTGGTATAACCGTAAATAAACTATTTATTTATTTATTTATTTATTTATTCTTTCTTTTTTCTTTGTTCTCCTGAAGAAGCTACATACAATTGTAGCGAAACGTCGAGATGAACCCACTTTTGGGTCACTCACAAATGACACGGTCCAAACCCGAAGACGAATAAACTATAATTCTGACTCTGGCCGTGGAAGCCTACGATTTCATTTGTTTTCTTTTATTCGCCAATTTCTAATTGGAGAGGGTATATTGTGATATATGTACAGTAAAACCTCGTGTAACAAAAATGTACAAAATGTATTGTTACGAACATGCATTCAGCGTGGCCCGCTAACCGTTGCATCTCGAAGCATCTCAGGCATCGAGAATTATCCATAGATCTCTTGACCGCAAGAGAACAATCCGTCACGTATTTGACTGAATTAGAATTAGAGGTGGGAACTTTCTAGAACATAGTAACTTTGGTATATATATGTAACGTTTTTAGGAGTGAGTTTAGTTCAGTGGCGGCTCGTGACATCTGCTATAGGGTGTGCTGCATGAACCACGGTCAATATAAAATAATAGAAATAGAATAACATACGAAAACAAAAACAATAAAATTAGCTTTAATACTAATTAATAGTAACTAATAACGACATGCTATAAAAATCTGATTAACTTACATTTATTGCATTTTTCTAAATTGGAAATTAATACGCCGGTCCTTTTTTGTCGCAAACTTTTCGATTACTTTATCGTTAAAGTTCGGTATTGAAGCGATGAACTTTTTTTCTATCGAGAGTGTGGAAAGGGCTGTTAATCTGTCTTCGCACATTGAATTTCTTAAAAATGTTTTGATCCGTTTTAAAGTTGAAAAACTACGTTCAGCTTCTGCTGTGGTCATTGGCGTAGTCACCAGAATTTGTATCAACTTTTTGGTTTCTGTTAATGTGTCCTCTAAATTATTAGAAATTATAAATTTTAGTAAAGGCACTGCACCTTTTAATGTTCTACACTCGATATTGGAATACAAAACTGACAGTTCTGTTCGCAAACGGTTTTTATCAAAGAAGTTATAAGCTGTACAAGTTAAATCCAATTCATTTTCAGGAAACTTATTATTATATTTTTCGAAATGTTCTGAAGATAAAAGTGTTGCGGCAACTAGATGATTTGTATATGCAAACCGTTCTTTTGCATTGTTTATAATAACATCACAAACTTCTAGACAGGCAATACGGTGATCCTGTTGGCTGTTATTTGGGCGTTTCCTTTTTTGGACACTAGGCGCCGCATTTAAATTTGAAGCTTGATGTATGATAGGGTCTATTTTATTTCGGACATTGTTAATACTTTGCTCAAAAACATGTATAGCTTTCTGTGCTTCGGTTGGGTCCATGTTCTTTTTTTGAAGATTATTGTACAAAACGTCAACATGTGGCATAATATAATGAAAAACAGTCAGCCAGAAAGTAAAATTTTGATCTTCCAGAATACGTCTAAGTCCTCTTGCTTCCTTGGAAGTAATAGCATTTGACTCTTCTTCTAGTTGCTCCATACACTCAATAATAAAGTCTCTATATTCGTAAACGACATTTACTGTACGAATATTGAAATTCCAGCGTGTAGGGATTGAACGAGGAATATTTTTTCCAACTATTTGATTTAAGACAGCTATTCTTTGAGGTGAATGACTAAAAAATCCAGGTATATCATGTAAATCTCCAAAAAATACGCGTACTTGGGAATTAATAGAACATGCTCTTGACATTATTAGATTCAATTGATGGGCGTAACAGTGCACAAAATGAGCAGTTTCATATTTTCTCTTAATTATTGTTTGCACTCCGCCATGTATCCCACTCATAACAGCTGCTCCGTCATAACTTTGTGCAATGAGCTTATTTTTGTTATTCTTTAATATTGGGTCTAAAACATTCAAAATTGTGTTAGCTAAGGTTTCAGCATCATGTTTTTCTGGAAGCAAAAAAGTCCAAAACCTTTCAACTGGAGCACCGTTTTTTACATAACGAAAAACAATGACCATTTGAAATTTCATAGAAACATCCGTTGTCTCATCAGCTATCACTGCTAAAAATGGGGCTTCATTGATTTCGTTTAAAATCTCCTCAGCGTATACTTCTAGCATGCAATCCAAAATATCATTTTGTATTGTTTTTGAGGTACCTTTGAAAATTGTCGCATTTGTAAGGTGTTCACTAAGTGTTTTATCAAGTTCAGCAGAAAAATTCACTAAACCACGAAAAATTCCAGGGTTATCTGATGTTTCAGATTCATCGTGTCCTCGTAAGGCGAGCTCAAAAGCCCCACAGAATTTTATACAGTCAATTATTTTTGACAAAACATACCTGTTTTTCGTCACCTCTTCATTGTGTTTTTGTATATTTATCCAATAAGCAGAGTCAAGTTGGGCCTGTATATTAAGTTTCCCAAATAATGCAAATCGCATTTCATTGTTCATATGAGTTTGCGTGTTTTCATGCTTCTTTATTTTTTCACTTAAATGCACTAGATCCCGCACTCCTGTCTCGCGCCACAATTTTTCCTCTTTATCTGCGCCGAATAATGCACACGGAAAACAAAAAAAAGCATTTTTTTCGGAACATCCACAAATCCACTGATTTCGTAGATACATGTCTTTATTAAATTTACGCGTATATGTTTTTCCACGGCTTTTACCGGACACTTCAATATTAAGATCAGGCATAGGACGGCCACGTTCTTTTATAATCAACTGTTGTTGATAGTGAAGTTTTTGAAATTTATTTACACCTAATTTAAATTGAAACTCCATTGTTTTAAACACGCTCGAACAAAACAAATTAAACAAAATTGTAACCTAAGAATTTCTAAACACGGCACAGATGCAACGGTCACGAATAACTGTCGTGAATTGCAGCTCGCAAACACATTTCCGAGGCCGTTAATCAGCCGATTGCCGAAGCACATCGGCTAAGATCGCCGTTTGCCTAATAAATGCATTTTACCGCTGCCAGTGTTTCGGTTGTTATCGACGCGGCTTCACTGGAGCAGCAAATACGTAAAAAGATTGCTTCACTGGAGCACCAAATACGTAAAAAAATTATACGGTTTCACTAGAGGAGTAAATACGTAAAAAAAATAATATTAATCATCGTTGTTGGTGAATTATTATTAACAGTTTATGTTTAATATGATAATATGGCAGATTTGAAATAAAACTATATTAATTATTCTTTAATAATTAAGATTTGCTATGGTTGTTTGGTAGTTCTGCAGCTCAGCAGCACATAAAGAAAAGCCGCCACTGGTTTTAGTTGATAAGATATTACCGAACTGTAAAGTTATAAATAAATATATTTATATAAATTCGATGTTATATATATTTATATAACATCGATAACATCGAAGATTTTACAGATGATGCTACATAGAGTTAATACAACTGGCAGCCGATTTTGGACTGAAGATTAATAGAAAGAAAAACTAAATTTATGGTGATCAGTAAAAAAAAATTTCAACATATCGACCTGCATATTGAAGACGAACGTATTGAAAGAGTACACCGATTTAAATATCTGGGATATACAGTAAATGACAAGTGGGACCCAGAAGTAGAGATTAAGATCCGAATTGAAATAGCAAGATCCAAATTCATCAAAATGAGAAAGCTCTTAAGCAACCGCAACCTAAGCATTAACCTCCGATGGCGCGCCACGAAATGCTACGTACTCTCTACGCTACTTTACGGCGTAGAAGGGTGGACATTAACAGCAGCAACTATAAAGAAGTTAGCGGCTCTAGAAATGTGGCTGTATCGACGCATACTGAGAATACCTTGGACAGACAGAGTGACAACACAGAGGTATTAAGACGATGGGTAAAGAGGTGGAATTGTTAACAACTGTTAAAAGGAGGAAAGCGTCATACCTGGGCCATGTGTTCCGCAATGATAAGTACAGTCTGCTACAGCTTATCGTGGAAGGCAAGATTGAAGGTAGAAGAGGTTTGGGCAGAAAGAAGAAATCCTGGCTGAGAAACTTGAGAGAATGGTTTCAAATACCAGAGCTGCGATCATAATTCATGCGGCACAAAACAGAGAAACCTATCGTATGATGGTCGCCAACCCTTCGGTAGAAGACGGCACATAAAGAAGAAGATATAAATTCGAACCGCTCGTTTTATTTAAAAACGGTACAGTATATTGCTTAATATTTTTTTGCCTAGAAACTATAGTTGTTTTTTCCATTTTTGCAGACCTTCACTTTTATTAAATACAACTTGTTTTCTTTCAGTCACCAATTTCGCATTAGAGATTTTTGTGATATATGCAATCACATGCCATTGCTACTTCTTGGCATACTTTTGTCAGTTAGCACTAGTTTATTAAGAGAGAAATGAACTTTAATTCACTATTTTTACTGAGAATAAGCCACAATTTTACTTTAAAATAAGTTTAAAATTCGAAACGTCAAAATAAACTTATTTTAGAGTAAAATGGTGACTTATTTCCCATAAGGATAGTAAATTGGGTTAAGCACAAGAAACTGACAAATAAAATTTTGTAGAAAATGTATAGGTATTTTTGATCTGAAAAGATATATTTTGATCTAGAATAGAAGTTTTTTTTTAATTATTATTTTTTTAAAGTTTCAGTTATGTTGTTTTATATATCTATAAACTATATTATGTTATATTTTAAATAAAACTAAAATAGTTTTTGTTGTTTTCGCCACCTTTATTTTGACATATTTCAACTTTTCAACCCAATAACAAGGAATGTATATGTATGACAACGAAAAAACACTTTTACCACGAAAAGTGAAACCCAGCATTTCACAACATCGTGCTTAATGATATAAATAAATGGCAAGATCGCGCTTTGAATGTGTGGTAATTTGATTATTCCTGTCGGGTAATCCCCGAAAACGATAGTAAGTATCTTTAGTTTGTAAGATATTATAAGTGTGCAAACAGGTGTTCGTATTCGTATTACTCATTTTATATTGAATTTCACGACATAAATTCGGCTAGTAACAAATAACCTGTAAACCGTCTATCTCATGCTTTTATTTTTAAATCTCATGCTTTCTGGAATTATTTCTCATGCAATATTTTTAATGACCTGGCAACACTGCAGGCCAGTCCAGTGCATGTTCTTCCTTCCGAACGATCACGATCAAAGAACTTGCCTTGTCTAAGGTTACGATCCTCAGAGTGAGTGACTATGTCAAATGGCAATGCTCCCAGCCTGTCTAAATAATGCCTACTTTTATGTGCAATGCTGAGCCTTTAGTAACTAAATTAGTACATAAAAACATTTTTATCATCGGCGCGGTCGTTTACTAACCTTGATTGGCGCGATATTACGCCAGAATCGGCTAGAACATCTCTCTCCGCAAGAGTAAGTAATATAAAAATGGCAACAATGTTAGAAGAAAGAGTTAAGCTGTATGTGATAGAGCAACAAAATATTCTGAATATAATATCGATTGTATATAATCTTATTGTTCAATAATCGATTATTTAGTTATTAAATTTTTCTTTAAAAACTAATGTAATTGATACAGAGATATTAAACCGATATTTTTGATTTCTTTGAATAGATAGGAAATCGTTTGTAGTGTATTATAAAAACTAATTATTAGTTGTTTGTATGATGATAGCAACACTGAAATGGAACTGGGTAGGTTACGTGGCCCGAATGACAGATAATAGATGAACAAAGCGGATATTGGAATGGAGACCAAGAGATGATGCCTACCGAAGCAGAGGTCGTCCACCAATACGTTGGACTGACGATCTAAAACGTTGTCATAGGAATTGGATGCAAGAGGCACAAGATCGAAATAGATGGAAAATTATGAGGGATATCTATGTCTAGCAGTGGATAAGCGAAGATTGAATAATAATGATATATAGATGAAGTAATAAACTAGATGTAGAACTGGAGGACAATAAGTAAAGCCGATTTGTGAAAGTTTAGTGTAATACCTAACTGACAGGATGGGTCCCCCCTCCGATATAAAAACAACAATCGAACCTTCTGGGAACAGGCCGCTATAAAAACCAGTTTATGACTGAGATCATAGCACTGAGATCAAAGTCTAGAATACAGAAATCTATAACGTTGAAGGGGGCAATATACTACTGATGACTTTGGCATTATTAGCCGTACATAGACAACCACCGTTGTCACTAACCCAAACGAATATAAAGAAGTCATCGGTATTATAAAATCCCTGAAAATATACATATAAAAAGATGACTGCCTGTTATTAGCGACATGTAAGGACAATATAAAAGAAAATTACAACAGGCTTAACACAATCAGTTGAAATTGCTATACCACGAACAATAAGACAGATAGCATGATAACACATATAAGAGAGAGAGAGAGAGAGAAAGATTTATAAACAGCTACCGTATAGACTTTTGGTTAAGAGAATGCATGTGTAAAACAAAAAAATACAATAGAACGGCGAAATTAAGATTGACCAAAGCATGTAAATAATTATATATTTTTTATTGTAAATACTTCCATTGGTGGTGTATCATGGATATGTAGGAAGGACGCCACCCACCGGTGCAACATCGCTAGGTAGAATTAGAGGTGTATATATGTATATACTAGTAGATAAAGGTATTGTGACGGTGTGGCTATTGTACTGATTTTAGGACAATAAAATATAAAATAATAATAATATGGCGTACTTACTTTATTGTTCCTTTGTTATTGATACAGCTGTAGAAGAGATTGCTACTGTGGGCGGTGACGGCGACGGCTGTAGAAAACGGATACGGTCTGCCGAGACGGCAATTGCTGTAGAAACCTGCTACGGTAGGCGGAGACGGCAACGGCTGTAGAATACTGCTACGGTTGTAAAATGACTGCAACGGCTGTAGAACGACTGCTACGGTTGGTAAGACTGTAGAAGACTTGTATCTGTAATACAAGAATTTTTAGAAATTCTCTAGCGTGGAGGATAGCAAGAGCAATATGTTGTGTGAGAATAACTAATACAAAACGAATGAGGGTATTGTTACGATAAATATGTCTCGCAAATATTTTAATTCTAATATGTGCAAGATTTTACGACCCTTCGGCCAGCTGGCAGAAATCCTAGGTAATAAAACCGGTTCCCTACCATTCGAACATTCCAGAAGCAGGTCGATGAAGATCCGTCGATTGACCTAGTTTAGTCAAAGGGAATCACCAGAACTCTCGAATAACGGCATGCTATATAAATAGAAACCTTTTGTAGAAAACAGTTAGTCAGAAGATAATATCGCGGCGGATTTTTAAATGTAACTCTCGTTTTATAAATAAATTACGTAATTATTAGTCGAAAAATAAATTGTTGTATAGTGGTTTAATAAATTGATATAAATTATCGTGTTTTTAGTGAATTAAAATAGACAATAGAAAGACAATAAATTAGAATTAATAAAAATACAACATTAGTGTCAGAAAAGTGGAATAGTAAATAGTGAAAATGACTACGATTTATGAGCGCACAGTTACGAATTTAAGAAGACATCTCGAGGGTAGAGAATTAGCTTCTACCAGAAAAAAGGCTGAGTTAGTCCAACGACTAAAGAACGCTTTAGACGAAGAGGCTTAG
This sequence comes from Diabrotica balteata, assembly GCA_918026665.1. Taxonomy (NCBI): domain Eukaryota; kingdom Metazoa; phylum Arthropoda; class Insecta; order Coleoptera; family Chrysomelidae; genus Diabrotica; species Diabrotica balteata. Next base: position 78,241,612 of record OU898284.1, read on the forward strand.
ACCCGAAAACTTATATATTTGAAGATGTTGTCATTATTAGAGAATAAAGTTTCTGACGATATTTCAAAAGTTTCTTCGGATGTGGCCAAAGTTTCCGGCTACATCCCTTCTTCAGAAGACAAAGTTTCTAACGAGATTTCTTCTCTGGAAAGCAAAGTTTCTGCTAACATCTCTTTGGAAATCTCCAAAGTCACTTCTGAGATGTCTGCCCTCGACGATAGAGTGTCTTTGTTAAAAACCAATGCTGCCGATATGTTTGCTTTCGAAGAACAGATGAAGGCAATGGAAAGGAAGATTGAGAAATCAGGGACAGCAGAGAGAGTAAACAATCCAATTACAGTAGACACAAAAGAAGACGAGACGATATGTAAGTTAGAAACACGGCCGAAATTTGAAGGAAGTGGAGGTTCTGTTCATGTCAAAGTCCCAACTTTCGACGGAAAATCGTCATGGAACAACTACATGAAACAGTTCGAATCAGCTGCAAGAGCGAATGGCTGAAAAAAAAAGACTGTAAACCTGACTATCGCTCTTCGATGAGATGCCTTAGATGTGCTCCAGACCATAGCCGTAGAGGAGACGGATTTCAAACGGACGATTTCAAACAACTTAAGAAGAGGTTAAATATGCGATATAGCCACGAATACTTGAAGCAGCTTAAAAATCGAAGACAAAAGAAAAGTAAGGCTCCTCAAGAATATGAGGTAGATATTGCCAGACTAGTACGATATGCTTAACCAACAGCTCCGAAAACATGATGCAAAAGCTGTCCGTTTAAACGTTTATTGATGGTCTTCGTGATCATGAAATGCAGAAAACACTGCGATTAGCTCGCCACAAGACGCTGGTTGATGTCTTATCCGCCGCCTGTGTATCGAATGTATCGAATACGAGTCAGCTACGCAGGCCTCGGGCAGGTACAGTAAACGTTAAGACTGTAAAAGAGGAAGGAGATGAAGATATATCTTCACCAGCTCGTTAATATGATAAAAAGCATGACATAGAAGAAAACGAAGACCATAAGATGCTAGAATTATGTTGAAATAGAACACGTACGAAGTTCATGTAAGCACCCTAGGTACGACGCAAATTAAGAAACTTACTTCAGCAAAACTAGAACGGGTCGGCCTTAGCGGAGCAGCTTCGACCCAGAACTTTTCCAAAGACCCTCTAATACTACTAGCTTCTTTGAAATGTCGTGAAGATAGTGTATATGTAGATGGAGAAATAAATGGTAAAAAAGCATACTTTATTGGTATATACCAGAGCGACCAGAACCATTATACGCCTGACAGTTGTAAACAGCCGTAAGAAACTGTTACCAACGAGGTTGCGACTTCTGACCGCTACGGGTGAAAATGCCAACATTTATGGAGAAATCCAGATACAATTAGAAATTGGAGCAGAAAAGTTCGTCCATACTGTTATAGTTGCTGACATCGAAGAGGATGTTATAGTAGGAATGGACGTAATGAATACGCATGGATTCCAATTGGATTTAAAGATTAAGGTAATCAAAGTGGTAACGAGGAGGTATTTCTTCATCCACATGATGACAACACTATGCAAGCAGCCGTTACAGAAGATACAGAAGTGCTTGCGAAAAGTGAAACGATCATAGAAACGTGGCTACAGGGAATTGTGGACGAAGAGACACCTGTTATGATGGAGCCTTGGAACCATGACGACGAGGTTGGCCGAGGAATCATAATTGGAAAGGAATTGGTGACTTCGGCTAAAGAAATACCTGTAAGACTTATCAATATCAATGACTATCCAGTAACCATCTTATGCTGGACAGTCTCTGAATCACATTGAGAAAAGGAAATTAAGTGAATATCTTCGGCAGTATCGTGATATTTTCGTACCGAAAGGAGGAAAGACAGGAAGAACTACCGTTTTTAAGCATAAAATTGATACCGGTAATGCTAAGCCAATTCGTCAAACAGCTCGACGATTACCACAGGCGAAGAGAGAGGAAGCTAAAACGATTGTTCAGTAAATGAAGAAAGACGGGGTGATAGAACCTTCTACGTGCCCATGGGTCTCTCCAGTGGTCCTGGTTAAGAAGAAAGACGGAACGACGAGGTTCTGTGGATTACCGTTGCTGAACAACGTTACCAATAAGGATAGTTATCCTCTGCCTCGGATTTACGACACATTGGACACATTGGTTGGAAGTAAATTGTCTTCTACTTTGGATTTGAAGTCTGGATATTGGCATGTAGAAATGGACCCAGTAGATAAATAAAAGACAGCCTCGCCACAGGATCTGGACTGTGGCAATTCAACGTTCTGCCATTTAGACTCTGTAATGCTCCTGCGACATTTGAGAGGCTTATGGAAAATGTGTTGAGAGGGTTATCTTGGAAAACATGCCTGGTTTATCTAGATGACAAAATCGTCTTGTGGGAGACATTTGAAGACCATCTAAAGAATTTATAAAACGTTTTTAATCGACTTAAATCTGCCAATTGATGATAAACCCCAAGAAGTGCCAGCTATTTTAAGGCTAAGCCAATTATCTGGGTCATATAGTCAGTAAAGAAGAGTGGCCGTGGATAAGAAAAAAATCGATTTCATTAAGGAATGGCCAAAACCAACTGACAAACATCAAATGAGAAGTTTTTTTGAACTATGTACTTACTACCAGAGGTTTATTAAGAAATTTGCAGATATCGCTAAACCATTAACGCGACTTAAAGAGGAAGCAAGAGAATACCGCTGGGATACAGACTGCCAAAATGCCTTTAATGAATAATAATTAAATGAGACCTTAAAAAGCATTTAATAACAGCACCATTTTTAGGGTATCCACTGCCAGAAGGAGAGTTCATCTTAGATACAGTGCAAGTAATGTGGGAATTGAAGGAGTGCTGTCTCAGATTCAAGGAGGACATGAACGAGTTCTTGGATATTTTAGTAAAGTTCTTTTGAAATCTGAGCGGAATATTTGCGTCACGAGAAGATAACTTCTAGCAGTAGTGAAATCAGTAGAGCCACTTCTATCAATACCTCTATGAAAGAAAGACCTCTATGAATGATCCGAAACGACCATGCTGCCCTTAAGTGGTTGATGCAGTTAAGAATCCAGAGGGTCAGATAGCCAGGTGGATCGAACGACTCCAAGAATACGATTTCAAGATTGAGCAGCGGGCCGGAGTTAGCCACTGAAACGCTGATTCTCTTTCCAAAAGGCCATGCCCAGCAGAGTGTTCCCACTGCAACAAAACGGAATCCAAGAAAGCAGCAAGCAGCAGTGCTAAGAACGGCTATGGTCAACGACGACTGGACGTCTACCAATGATAAGGGAAGAACAGGAGAGAGACCCAGTTGTACAGAAAATTAGAAAATGGAAAGAGGAAAACTGAGAGGCGAAAAAATATGAATTACTTCAAGTTATACTGGAAGGAAAAGTACAGGGCAAAAGATCAGTAGCAAGACGCCAGACCTCATGGCTGAAAGACCCAAGGAGATGGTTCGATCACTCATCCGCAGAAATCTTTCGCGCAGCAGTTTCCAAAACCACAATTGCCATTTGGATCGCCAACCTTCGAAAGAGACGGCGGCATGAGAAGAAGAATTATCGATATGTTCGGATAAGATGCATGAAAAAAAAATCCGATATACCTAGTATATTATTGTTCCACAATAAACGTCAAGGTTTTTGATATAGATATTTCAAACATATTTTTATTAAAACTTGACTGTTGAATATGAAAACCACAAACTCGAAGTACGATAAAGATACAAAGAACCATAAATATTTTTAACAGAAACAAGGTGCTTTTTAGTTGTAAAGAATTGTGTTTTGAATAGATAAAATAACTTTACCTGAAATATGAATAAAATTATGATATTATTTACAGAGCAGTAGAGATAAGGTTATTAAAATATCCGTGTTGCAGGAAACCGCAAGAGTTCTGTGGTATCGTAAGCGTAGCTGGTGGTAACAAATAGTTCACAATATTCCGATTTACATAAAATATGAAAAGTGGAAATATATAACGGGCTAAGCAACAAAACCATTATTTTACAAAAAATGAGTTTTTTTCAGTAAACACCGTGGAAAAAGAAAAATGTTATAATCTTGTCTTTTATTGCAAAGTACAAACATTTTTACACAAGTCTATATGGTTTTTTGAATTTTTTAGTTACGTACACACTGATAAAAATAATTTCTTTAGTTAAAAAAAATATAACGGGATATGTGCAGAAGGTAATTTCTTATATAAAAGGTTATGTGTAAACATTGAGCCAAAGCATAAGTTATTAGAATATGCTTAAATAATTCTAAACAAGACAAAATTTATGTACCCTTAGAGTAAAGAAGTCATTATTAATTAGAAATATCATTTTTATTCAATAGACCTGATTAACAAATTAAAGCAAAATAAAGTGTTTCAGTATTAAGGCTTAACCTCGAAAATTGTAACGGTAAAATTCAGAGGGATATCTATTTCAAAAATATCTAGAGGTTAGCTTTATCCCTAGCTTATACAACCCCCTATTATAAAAAGTCTTGGGTCTATACAATAAAGCGGGCGGCCTTCTATTCAGTGCGGTTTTGGGGTAATTAGAATAATACTTATACAGAGTAATATTATTTATTGAATAATTAATTCACAACTTAGCAAGGGTACATACAGGTAACAAATGATTGTCCTGTAAATCATAACAATCAAATCGAAGACAAACATCAAATTTTTCTACAGTTTTTAACGTAGATACAGTTTGATGATAAATATTCTGAAATGGAAAAATATTGAGATGTGGCGAATAAAAACATTCATGAAATTAAAATGAAGGATTTACGTCTATTAGTAGTGCGATTTATACAATTAGTACTGAAGCCCAAATCGCGAGAGGAATATGTGCATCAGTTTTCAAATATTTATTATTTACTATATAATTTCTAAATTGAACCACTTTTACTTCTTTAGGTAACAATGTATCTGTTTTGACAACTAAATAGGTAATTAGACAAAATAGTGAGTATTATTAATTTCAAAACAGGAGTTTAAAGAATTACAACGAGGTAGTCCAGGCCCACTTGAACGGTCAAGCTTATTCCAGTGGAAGCAATAAGGAGGATTATTTTTCGTTTTGGCTCAGCTGACATGCTCTCTCTAGCACTACAAACCCATGAAACTGTGGTATAAAAGCATGCTTTATTTATACGGTTGTGAAACACGACGATTAACAGAGACATCGAAGAAAGATATCTCGTCGAACTGGATGCAATAAAGTATGGGAATAGACGGTACAGTCATGCATGGCATACAACGAAAGCAGCTCAAATGGTACAGACAGGTCCAATGAATGAAAGACAGTAGACTCCTGAAACAAGTACCTATATGAACACTACAGGAATCCAGAAGAGAGGATTACCTTAGAAAACATGGATGAAAAGAATAAGAAACTTAATGAGCTCGAAAAAACTTAAAGAACAATGGAACAGCCGAATTGAGACGTTTTATAGGGATTCTATCATATTATAGGTACATTTTTTGGACTAAAAATAAATTTGAAGAAAACCAAGTTTATGGTATTTACAAAAGCACAAAGCATCAAAGTTAAGCTAGTACTAGATAATACAGAAATTGAACAAATATCTTCGTACAAATAACTTGGTGCATGAAAACACAGAAGATACTGATTAGACAAAAGAAATAAGATGCCGCATTGGAATTGCACGGTCAACTTTAATAGAATGAGAAAGTTTTTTTGTAATCGCGATATCAATATATCGCTCCGGATAAGATTGCTTCGATGTTATATTTTCTTTACCCTTTTGTATGGGATTGAACCTTGGTCACTTAAAAAATCCAACATTAAAAACCTAGAAGCATTCGAAATGTGGTGTTACCTACGTATTTTGAAAATATCATGGATGGATCGCAAAACAAACGAACAAGTTCTCGAACAACTAGGAAAACAATGCGAAGTTTTAAATTCCATAAAAATCAGGAAATTGGAATACTTGGGGCACATCATGATAGGTGAAAAATACGAACTAATAAGGAATATAATGTAGGGTAAAATCAAAGGAAGAAGAAGCGTAGGAAGACGTAAAATCTCGTGGTTATGCAATCTCTAATTATAATTGCCAGAATGATTTCCAATCTCCGATAGGAGTGGAACTTGAAGAAGAAGAATAAGTACATTATTATTATATCATATTATATATATTTATATGATATATGATATACACGATATTAAATTAGGTTACAACATAGACAATCAACAAAATCTACATCGTCAAATACACAGTGAAGACCCAACAATAATAGAAGTGTCAAGTGTCGTCCTAAAACTTAAAGAAAATAAAGCCACAGGAATCGAATAAATCTGTTGGGAAATATATAAAAAAAAAGGTGGTGATCCACTTTTTGCAGTAACCCATAAACGAATAGTACTCATACGTTGCATAAAAAGGGCGATTAACTGGATTGTAAGAACTATAGAGGCATTACTCTGTTAGCATCTGCGTATAAAATCTTCGGCAATATATTGTTTGAAAGACTTAAACATTTTATAAAGGATATTGTTGGTCAATATTAATGCGGATTGACTGCTGCTAAATCAACTATACCTCAAATTCAAGCACATCAGTAGATTCTAGAAAAGTCACTAGAATATAACATAGATACACACTATCTCTTTGTCGAGTTCAAAGCATCCTATGACAGTGTTAAAAGAACTAGTGTTAAAATACAAATCCCATTCTTTTAAATGGCGTCAATGAGGATCCTTAATTATTATAATCAAATTATCTGTGAATTAACAAAAAAACATGGCTAACTTTGGCCCAAATTTACCTAGGCCAAATTTTTTATTTGAAAATTCGGGTGAAAATACTAGCTTTTCGAATGTAAAAAAAAGATTTTTTCTAAGGACAATGTTTTAAAGTTTCTACAATAATAAACTACATAATTTCAAAAATTTGGCATCAGGATTTTTGACTATATTAAATCAATTTTTTTATCTTTTTTTAATACATATTGATAGTATAAGTCTATTGCTTTCATTTGTTACCCACAGCCCACAGCATTACCCTATCTTTATTATTTTCGGTCTTATGTTGTTGTAAAAAAAAGTCTCTGGGATAAACAAATACAATAACTTTTATACTAATTAAAATATTGGTCCCAAATTTTAAGGGTTTGTTAAGTACCCCAACACCCAACCTTGGGTGGCAATCTAAAGTTTAAATTTTAAGTTAAAAAGTTTTTAACAAATATCAACTGTCACTTATTTTACAGTTTGCAAAGCAATAAATTGATTTTTCAACTTACAAGTATCGGCATTTTGTAGCTTTGTATTTTATGTCCTAATTTTTGAATTAGAAAGCTGAAAGTATTTAGCTTTCTAATAGAGTGCAAAAAATCGAAAGAATCGCGTTTTTGCATTAATTGTTAATCATTAAAAAACGGCTCCGAACTTTAGGCAGGAAACAGGTAGGTTTTCTTCTTATGGGTCTACAATATTTAAAAAATTGTCAGCTACCTGGATTATTGAGTGTCACGAGAAAATCCTTATTACCTTGGACTAATATGACTGAACAAGCAAGTGAAGAAACAAACTTCATATATTATTATGTAAACTTTACTAACAAAAACGTTCAAAATAAATATTCCAATAAATATAAATAATCAAATTCATTCATTTTAAAAACAATTAACACACTGGTTTGTCAAAAGTTGGAATAAACTCTAATAATGTTATTCAACATTATTTATGACCCTACCTCGAGAGGGTATTATACTTCTTACCTAACCAACCTAACCGTCGGCGAGAATCCAGAAACTATCGACAAGGACAGCCTGTACTGACCGAGAGAGAGAGAGAGTACATTTAGCAAAATTGGAGATTTTTAAAAAAGGTTATCCCAAATAGCTGCTTTGTGTTACACTTTATGTTAAAAATAAAAACAGATTCGGAAAGTGGGTCAAATTCTGTAGTGTCCTATTTCAAAAAAAAAATTTACGTTTATTTTAACCAAAAATATTTGAAAAAAAATTGTTTAAACAATTTATTAATTTACAACCAAATGTGCACTAGAACTTTTTAAAACCTTCCATATAAAAAAGAATCATCTTAATATCTGCCATAGTTTTTGCGTTATTTGATATAAACTTTTACATTGGAATTTAGCTATGGCCAGAATCGCGAGGAACGGCCTTAAAGTAATAATTCTTGAAAAAAGTCTTTACTTTCTTCACTTAAGTATCTCATCATTTCGCCAAGGTCTTTCTTCTTCTCCGCCGTCAACCTGCTTCTACATTCCAACGGTAATAAGGACGATGCAACATTTTCCATAGTAATGCCTTTCTTAAAAACGCTCACTTCTTGCCATTCCTCCAAATCACTGAAACTTTACGAGTAAGTACTTTTCTAGGTTTATTTTTCACTATCCTAATGCAATTAAGTCTAGAGATTTGGACACGTTGCGTATTAAGAATTCTTGCAGATGCAGCATTGAAATCATAAAAATCGTTTGTCACTAATAATGTTGCTACGTAGGGGTGATTAAGCCGTACAGAAACAATTAATTTGACTAGATCTAAAGGAACCTCGCAACGGGACTTTCTCTTCTTTTTCTCTATTTGTGCGAAGTCGCGATCACAACTTAAAAACGAGTGGCATGAAACAAGGTATTTTTGTTCTATTTCGTCAATAAACCCTTCTGCGATCAGATAAAATTATAAGTAAAGCAACATCCGGTTTTTATTTTGTGCGCCGCAATTATCACTCCAGACTATCAATTTACTTTTTGGTGTAATTTTGCAGCAACGCACTGCTTTCAGTATTGTAGATGCAATTTCATTTCTACTCTACCTGTTTGAACTTCATGCCTCAAAAAAGTAAAAACGCCATTGCTGTCTCCGATGTGAATACCAAAGTTGTAAACACTCAGTTGCCTTGAGTAGTACATTTTACTGTGTGTTAGAGCAGGAAGACTAAAAACTTGTTGAAGGTCCATAATAAACGTACAAACATCACTATTGGGCATTTGCGATTTCTTGTGAACATTATCCATTTCTTTTCTTGCTTCTCAGCTTTACGATGGTGTAATTCTCAGCGATGTTTCCCATTTAGGTTTTTTGGATAGATCTTCATCGACGCATAAAGCAGATCACAAGTATCGCATGTGTCACTGCGAGGCTTGCGAAAAGAGAGTTTAGGGAATTTGCGTTTAAGTATCTTATCAAAATATTTTCTGCCTACTTTATTGTCTGGATGTTTTTCATTAAAAGACCTGTGTAATCTACTAGTGTTTAAATCATTACTTAAATATTCTTTATTAGTCTTAGCCCTTGAATAGTGACTTTTGTCTCTGGGCAAGCAGTTCACAAGCTCGACAATCCGTTGATCATCTTCATCAGTGTATTTTTTACTTTACCTTTATTGCCTCTTTTTTCAGTGTAACTTACTTCTCCCGTCTTCAGATATTTAACAAGTGTTTTAAATGCGTCGTTTGGTAACACCAAACAGGCCTTGAAAAGTCTTTTCAAAACTAAAGCGTCTTGTGAGCAAGTTTCAGTACACATATTCTCAAGATAAATATGTTCCAGAAGTAAATGATTACGATACTCCTCTAGAAGATGAGATCGAAAAATGAGGAGGAAGTTGAGAGATCATGAGTATAATGATAATGAAATTGGGGCAATAATCAGAAATATGATCTAAACTTCTACGGTGATGCATGCTTCAATGCTCACCTAGGGTCTGTGTGTGATAAAATCAAAAGGTGTAAGACCTGTGGTAAACACCCAAAATACCATTCGAGGACTATGCAGAGTGTATAGATACTTTTACAACAAAGACGGTAACGAAAAATCTAATACGCTCAGATAAGCACCGTGTTTATACCATAATCCAAAGCGAGAGTGTCTAGCTTAAACGTAAGACCGGGGCAGCTTCAGGCAACTAGTTCAATTCTCAATATCTTTATTGGGCCTTAAAACACGTTCTTTTAATCCTTAAAAGAACGTGTTTTAAGGCTTTCCCATCCAGATTATCTACAAGAAGATCTTCAGTTGTTAAAAAATATTTTAATTGAAAACTCTATCCTCCAGATATGCTACATATGATGCTTTTTGCATTTTATTTTTAATATAAATAACTTAACACCATTTTCTGCTAAATCTCAGAACATTGTATCCAATAATCAGAACATCTATTATCATTCACTACCTTTTATACCGTCATTAATACCTAAATTAATACAAACACTAAAAGTTATTGACAATATAAAAATAGCAACAAACAACATCAAAACTATTTCATCTATTTCATTTTTCAAATTCAAAATCTAAGCAAAATTTATAATTATATTATTTCTCTATAGTTTATTCATTAAAATATCACATTTTAATTTAATATTCCATATACTTGTTACATTGTTTAGACATCTATCAATGATGAATAAATCTTCTTTTTTATTACTAAATAAAAAAAAAACTTTAAACAAAATTTTATTTTTTGGCAATATAATTGTCAAAAATAAAAATTGTAAGTTGGCATTCATGACATTGCAATTTGTAATTGGTCGCTATTCTAATTTATTTATAAATTCAATTAAGTAATTGACCCCCTCTGTGGCTCAGTGGTAAGAGCGACTACCTTTAAACCTAAAGGTCGTGAGTTCGAATCTCATCTGGGTGGAGAAATTTCGTTTATTAAAAATTAATGAATGAAAATAATTTCTATCCTTGTGCGATCGGTACTCACCGGAGGGACCGCAGACGTTCGGATACAATTAGCGTCTCTTAGCAAAGACAATGACGTCGACTTTGCTAAGTATCAAGACAATTACTCTACACACACAGACACACACACTACACTAGGTACCTGACTGTATAAGCCAATGATCTTAGTTGTCGAGGCATTAACTCAATAATAATAATAATTAAGTAATTTTGTTTAAATAATTACTAAACGAGAAACATTTCATTGGATATTTTTTAAAATAGTTTTTTAACATGTTTAGCAGTTTAGATTTAGTAACAAAACTAATTTTATTTGGTGAGTTAAAATTTATTTGTCTAGTTTCACTTTGTAAGATTTTTTGTATTTTTTTAGAAGCTCTTGAAAAATATTGTAAACACAATTGAAAGCTTGACATAAAGAATAGCTAACCAATAACCCCTTTTATTGACTCCAACCCAGAAAAACATATTTATACAGGGTGAGTGGGGAGGAACGCACCAAACTTTAAAAACTGTATAATATACGTAAAAATAAGTAAAAATAACTCGAAAATAACTGTTGTTATTCGATTTTCATTTGTTTTCGAGTTATAGCGATAATAACACAAGAAATTGTAACTTAACATTAATTTAATGTTAAATGTTCTTATAATGAATTTTCAAAAATACACACCATTGACCTGAAGCATTTTCTGCTTCGTCTATGAACATTCAAACGTTGCTCTTCTGATTGCGTCATGGTTTGCTCTAATTGTGGCTGCAACATTTTTAATGCGTCGAATTAGTGCATCGCGAGTGTCGACTTTTACCTTGTAAACTTCATTTTTAAACCAGTCCCATAAAATAGTCTAATGGTGTTAGGTCTGGAGACCTCGGAGGCCAACTAATGGGACTATTGCGACCAATCCAACGCCTTGAAAATTTTGTATTTAAATGTTGCCTGACCTGACGAGCAAAATGTGCAGGAGCTCCATCGTGCTGATAATACATTTGCATTTAATATTTAGTGAATGTTCTGTAGGAGTCCTGGCAATTCATTATGTAAAAAATTCAAGTACTCCTCTCCTGTAAGCGGTTCTCAATATGAAACGACCATTAAATAACCATCGATCACACCACACCCAACGTTTACCGAAAAATTTGTACTGAAAAATAAGCTTCACTTGTTGCATGTGGATTTTCATCTGACCATACATGTGAGTTGCGGCTATTATTAATACCGTCTCTGGTGAATGTTGCTTCATCGGTAAAAAGTATGCGGGATATAACACGACGATTATTATTTATCCATCGACAAAATTGCATACGGCTGGCATTAATCTTCTGGTTGTAGGTGCTGTACACGTGTTGGTGTATGGATATAAACCTTGCTCGTGAAGTGTGTTAATTACTCTCGTTTGAGAATGGCTAAATGAGTACTGATTCTTCGTGAGATCCCCTGATCATCTTCTACTGAATCCAGAATATTTTGTATTTCTTGTAAACTTTGTCGGGGAGCACGTTCCGATATTATTTTATAACCAGGAGCGTTCCGGTCTCGCATAGCTTGTTGAAAACTCTAATAAATACATTTTTATCTGGAGTCTCTCCAATTTGGAAACCGTTGACGATATTCTTCAACAGCAGCTCTACCGTTTCCATTACAAAAGCCATAAACAAACACCATATTTGCATAATCACTATTTGAATAAGTATGTGGCATTGTGCAACAACTTTTTTATACAAACTGTCAAATAGACATTAAATCACGTTGACACTACACTATTATGACAGTTAACTAATTATTAAACGAATCACAGATACCTGTGACAGCAATGTGATAAGTAGCAGTTAAATTACAACTTTGTGTTATTATCGCTATAACTCGAAAACAAATGAAAATCGAATAACAACATATGAGTTATTATTACTTATTTTTACGTATATTATACAGTCTTAAAGTTTGGTGCGTTCCTCCCCACTCACCCTGTATATTTTTTTCCAAACGAGTAGAAAACGGAAGCAAAAAACACAAGATTGGTTGAATTAGGTTACGAAATAATAACAAAATGGGAGTGTGAATTTAACCCTGAGCTGGAAGATAATAAAGACATACACAGATATACTGAAAACACTTTTCTGTTACACAAAACCCCTTTAGATGCCAGAGATGCTTTCTTTGGTGAAAGAACAGGAAATACTGTTAAATATTACAAAACCAGGCATAGCGAAAATATTAAGTATGTCGATTTTACGTCTTTGTGCCCTTACGTGACTAAATACCGCTGGTACCCTATCGGACACCCCACAGTTTATATAGAGCAAGATTGTAGCTTAGAAACTACGGAAGGTCTTATCAAGTGCAATAGTACTCCTACCTACTGATCTGTTTTATCCTGTACTACCATCTAAAATGAATAACAAGCTGATGTTTATTTTATGAGGTAGCTGTGGTGAACAAATGGTTCAGACGGCGTGCACGCACTCTGAAGATGACAGGTCTTTGACTGGAACTTGGGTAACTTTAGAAGTCAAGAAAGTCTTAAAAAAACGGCTTAGAGTACTAGAAATTTATTAACTATGGGACTACTGGATAGAAAGATATAATACGGAAACTATAATACTGAATATATCAGTAAGTCTCTGGGTGTTAAGCAGGAGACTAGCGGCTGGCCTGCAGATTGCGACACCGAAGAAAAACGAAACGATAACATTACAGACTATCTTGGAAAAGAGGGTTTTGACTTAATACCTGCCAGAATAGAGCAGAATATTGGTAAACGACAATTGGGCAAACAGCTTATCACAAGTTTTTGGGGCTCTGAAAGAAAATCAGTCAAAAACTTCTATAATAAACCAGCCTAATAAATTGTATAAGTTGTTCAATCCTTCATTAGAGATCCATGATATTATCCCTGTCAACGACAATACACTAGTTATTAGCTGGTGTCGCAAAGATGAAGCTTATGACGTTTTACCGGCTATCTCCGTGCATATAGCAGCATTTACTACGGTTCATGCACGCTTAAAACTATACCAACTATTGAAAAAATTGGAGAATAAAGTAAAAGAAGGAGAATATGAATTACCTTTAGATAGTTATCTCGAGAAATTGACTGACTAATTGGAGGGAGGGTGTATAACAGAATTTGTATCTGGAGGACCTAATAATTATTCATACAGATGTACCCCCTTAAGACTTATCCTGGAGCAGACTTGGAGACAGACCACGTTACACTGGTGGGAGTATTTCGAGTCAAACTCAAAACAGTGCAGAAAAGAAAAGCACAATCATACGATCTACGCATGCTGAAAGACCTTGATACGAAGATAAGAGTCCAAGCCACGTTAAACGAGAAAGTGACTGCAATTTGAGACAAATCGATCAAAGAACAAACGATCAAACAAATTACAGAAATAGAGCAAAATGTAAAGGATAAACACTTAAAGACAGATAGATTAATAAAGAAAAAATCAAAGATGACAGATGAGATCCTGAAACTAATGGACGAGAAAAGAGAAGCCAAAAATGACCCAGACAAATACAAAACCATAAATATATTAATAAGAACGAAAATCAGAGAAGCGAAAGAAAAAGAAGCAAGGGAAAGATGCGAAGAAATTGAGACTCTGTAGTCAAAGTACCATAGACACATATACATAGGAAAGTTAAAGAACTTACAGGAGGACTAAGACGAAAGCAGAAAGGATATATAACTGATTCTGACGGGAAACATACTAAACTTGGACAAACAGAGTAAAATAAGAACGTGGAAAGAATATCTAGAAAAACTATTTGATGACCAAAGAGAAAACACGTTTGAGCTAGAAGAAGAGGTAAATGATGAACCAAGAATATTACAGCAGGAAGTTTATTTTGCAATAATACAGTTATAGGATGGCAAAACGACAGGCCCTGATAGTATACAAGCAGAACTACTCAAACTAATGGACAACGAATCAGTAGCAATAATCGAAAGATATTCAACAACGTGAAAAAGACAGCAAATATTCGATTTCACGCAAACAGCGCCTTTGTATCTGTTGATACGTATTTCGACCTAATGGGTCTTATCAGAACAGTTATTCAAAGGTGTTCTCAACGTTAAAGATCAATATTTTCTGTCTTTTAAGAAGCAACACTAAAATGGCTTCGATACGGATGCAATAGCGACATCTGACAATAAAACCGTAAAATAGTATCGAAACACAATTCAAATTTCCGCTTTAATCCCTGCTTTCTAAAAATTGCAAAGCAAAACAGACGTTGATAAAGGTGTTAAAAGAGACGTGGGGAATCTAAAATTTGCATTCCACGACACGTTTTTTCAACTAAGCAGAAATCCTTAGCGAATTGGTTTCTTGTACTCGTACAGAGTAGATCCGAATAAAGTGAAAAAGACAGCAAATATTAGATTTCACGCAAACAGCGCCTTTGTATCTGTTGATACGTATTTCGACCTAATAGGTTACATCAGAACAGTTATTCAAAGGTGTTCTCAATGTGAAAGATGAATATTTTCACCGGTCACCTTTATCAACGTCTGTTTTGCTTTGAAATTTTTAGAAAGCACAGATTAAAGCGGAAATCTGAATTGTGTTTCGAAACTATTTAATGGTTTTATTGTCAGATGTCGCTATTGCGTCCATATCGAAGCCATTTTAGTGTTGCTTCTTAAAAGACAGAAAATATTGATCTTTCACGTTGAGAACACCTTTGAATAACTGTTCTGATGAGACCCCTTTAGGTCGAAATACGTATCAACAGATACAAAGCCGCTGTTTGCATGAAATCTAATATTTGCTGTCTTTTTCACTTTATTCTATCTACTCTGTACGAATACAAGAAACCAATTCGCTAAGGATTTCTGCTTAGTTGAAAAGACGTGTCGTGGAATGCAAATTTTAGATTCCCCACGTCTCTTTTAACACTTTTATCAACGTCTGTTTTGCTTTGCAAGTTTTAGAAAGTACAGATTAAAGCGGAAATCTGGATTGTGTTTCGAAACTATTTTACGATATTCCCAGATGTTTTAAAAGTAACAAAAGTGCTACCAGTGTTCAAAAAGGGAGCTTTAGATGAAATTGGAAATTACCGTCCCATCTCAATCATTTCCATTTTCGGCAAAATTTTTGAGAGTATTCTAAATGTTCGTTTGGTAGAATATCTAGAAAAACACAAAATACTTCACTGTAATCAATCTGGCTTTAGAAAAAAGTGTAGCACTACACTAGCTATACTAGCTAACTATACACTAAAATTGTGAGAGATATAGTTGATGGCTTGGAGGAAGGTCATTTTGTGTCTTTGACATTGTGTGACTTATCCAAAGCTTTTGACTGTGTTTCGCATGAATTACTGTTGGAAAAAATGCATAAGTACGGTAATAGGGGAAACACTCTTAATCTATTTAGATCATACCTAACAGATAGAAAACAGGCAGTTTTTCTTAATAACAGCTATTCTGAGTTTAACACTGTCGAATATGGTGTACCTCAAGGTTCGATATTAGGACCCACTTTGTTTCTTATTTATCTGAACGGTTTATTTCACTACACTTTTCCTATAAAATGTGTTTGCTTCGCAGATGATACAACTCTCATAAATACTGATATTAATCATAATAATTTAAAAATTAAAATAGATAGTGATACCAAGAAAGCAAAAAACTGGTTCTCACATAATGGGCTAAAGCTAAATGAAGAGAAAAATCAGAATTTGATTTTTAGTTCTGATTGGAAGTATATCTTAAGAAATAGTGTTAAACTATTAGGAATCTTTATAGACGATAATTTGGATTGGAGTGCTCATATAGATTACTTAAGTTCTAGACTTGCTACAAGTATATTTTTAATACGCAACTTAGTTTATATGATTCCTAAAAATACCCTTAGAATGTGCTACTTTGCACTATTTCATAGCCATTTACAGTACGGAATAACTGTTTGGGGTAATTCTTCTTACGCAGATCGAATTTTTAAATTACAAAAAAGAGTAGTGAGGATACTTACAAGAGCAGAGTATAGGGAACACTGTAAACCTTTATTTCTGGATTTAGGTATTATGCCACTACCTTCACTCTATACATATGAGACGCTGATTGAAATTCATGCCAACAAAGGTAAGTTTAACGTAAACTCCAACGTCCATGATCACGATACAAGATCTAGAGATGCTATTAGAGCACAACGTTTTAGGTTGACAAAGAGCGTAAAAAATTCACTGACGTTAGTTTGTATATCTTTTTGCCAGATGAAGTAAAAAGTCTTCACTTGTTATCATTTAAGCATAAATCAAATCACACTTTTTGAAACATTGTTTCTATTCAAAAACGGAGTACTTAAGTACAGCTTTTACACAATAGTACTAGTTTGGTCAGGGCAGTTGCCTATTATAATTATATTTCATGTTTTTTTATAATTCCACAAAGTGTGTTTGTTGTTTTTTATTTAACTGTTAATATTAAATACATACATGTTTGTAATGTTTAAATTATCCAAAAAAAATTTATATGTTTTATAAGTATTGTCACTATATATAAATTCTATTCTATTCTATTCTATTCAACAACATATACAACCCTGGAGAAATACCAATAAAATGGCTGAAATCTGAGTTTATTGCACTTCCAAAAAAAAAACAGGAGCCAAAAAATGCGAAGATTACCATACTATAAGTCTTATGAGTCATCTCCTAAAATTGTTCCTAAAGATAATTCATAAGAGAATCTGTTGGTACTAGAGAGGCTTTGTTCTCAGTACAAGTCTTATTCCAGAGATACAGAGACGTCAACTGTGACGTATACGCATGTCTTGTTGATTAAGAGAAAGCGGTTGATTGAGTACAGCACGCCAAGATGATGTAAATACTAAAAGAAGCAGGAATTAACAACCAAGATGTGAAAATAATTAGAAATCTTTACTGGAATCAGACAGCAAATCTCAGAATTGAAGGTGAACAGACTGACTACGTGAAAATCATGCGTGGAGTGAGGCAAGGCTGTATTTTGTCTCCTCTAATCTTCAATCTGTACTCTGAAAGAATATTTAGCGAAGCTTTTCTTTTTCTATATAGTGAATAGTGAATATTTAGTGCTTTCTAAAATTTGGAAAGCAAACAGCTTGATAAAAGGTATAAGTTTAAACTACGCAGCCTCTAAACTAATTAATTTGAATAAAATCAAAGAAGCAGCAATGAAAAAAATTTAACCTGTACCTGTTGTCAATCGCCAAATAAGAGGAATAGTTCAGCACGAGGTTGTTACTATAGAAACAACGAAGTTTTACACACCGAACTCTTTAAAATGGAAATTTTTCGATGATGATTCATCGCTTCCTTACAGGTTTAAGCGACGAGGTAGCTCTTATTGTGCTACACCAATAAACAGTGTCGTACACAATGTTCAACAAGTGGTATTTTACTGCTGCAAGAAGGCCCGACAAATGTTATTGTGTGAAATGTCCAGAAAGAAGAAGAAGAAGTCCGAGAAGATGCCCAGAAGGCCTATAAACAGTATTGCACCCGTACACGGAAAAGTAAAAGAAAGACCAGAAAGACGAAGTCTGATAAACATTATTTACGAGAAGAGGACCAGTAATTGTAAGAACTATAACGTTATACGAAGATGATTTCCTGATAAGCTCTGTTTTATCGAAATCTCGTGTACTATATTATTAAATACATATACTATTGTTATTATTATTATATTGTTACCATCGGAGTTAATGAAGGAAGAAGGAGACGCACTACAATAAACAATACATAAGTTGATAACAAAGATATGGTCGAATAATTTTACCGGCGTAGTGGAAGAGCGATATTATTGTGCCATTACATAAAAAAGGAAATCAGTTAGAATGTGGAAACTACCGTGGAATCACGCTGCTGAATGCAGCATACAAAAAAAATTTCCAACGTCATCTAGGAAAGACTTAGACCACACGCTGAAAAAATAGTTGGCAAATACCATAGTGGCTTCTGTAGACAGAAGACAACAATAGACCAAATATTTGTTCTGCGACAGATCCTCGAAAAAACAAGTGAATATAACATCGACACACATCATCTCTTCATAGACTTTTAAAGCGCATATGACAATATAAACCGAGAATTCTTAATAAAAGCAATGAAATAATTTAATATACCAACACAACTAATAGAACTGATAAAAGAATCTCTAAAAGCAAAAAGTAGAATCCGGATACAAAATGAATTAACGGAAACAAGAGGTGTGAAAAAGGGACTACGCCAGGGAGACGCTCTATCATGCATCTTATTCAACATCGTACTCGAGAAAATACCAAGAGACACAACAGCCAATACTCGAGGAACAATCATTGATAAAAGCGTGCAAATACTAGCATTTGCACGCTTTTATATTTTTATATTAGTGGTAGCGGGTATATACTCTTTTACGTTCCCGGTAGAAGATAGATCTACTTCAGGGATGCGACCCTGCCCACGTGAGCCATAATTATCTCCCAATCTCCTGGTACCTGGGAGAAATTATGTCCTGAACCCATTCTCCTATCTAATTACCAAAGTTTCCATTTCTATATCCTACTCTGTCAGACAGTAGCATCAGTACCAAGATAGAGCGTAAGGGAAATGATCCTGGATCGGTATATTATTGGATACTAGAGCTGCTAAATTAACCGAACGATTACCGGTATAAGTAATCCCCCACCTGTTGGTCAACAGCTAAGGGTGGAAGAACCGACACGTGGTAGGGCACTTCATTGCCCTGGAGCATAGAAATTGACTCCGAAGGTGGAAAAACTAAATTAGTCAACGGCATTGAGATGTGGAAAGCCAGGGGATGACTACCACATTAAAGATCCG
The DNA here is from genome assembly GCA_918026665.1 of Diabrotica balteata. Classification (NCBI taxonomy): domain Eukaryota; kingdom Metazoa; phylum Arthropoda; class Insecta; order Coleoptera; family Chrysomelidae; genus Diabrotica; species Diabrotica balteata. Next base: position 78,261,148 of record OU898284.1, read on the forward strand.
TAAGGATATCCTTAGTAAAAATATGGACCCACTAATGGATAATTTACTTAATGATCATGGAGCTCGGAATCCAAGATCCGGCAGGGGAGGACAATCAGATTTAGACGACAGGGCCTCTCAGGTCATCAACAAGGTAAATCCCTGTCAAGCAAATAACTCTATAGCCTTGAAAATCGGAACATGGAACTTAAGAAGTTTATACCAATCAGGCAAACTGGATAATGCTGTGTCGGAAATGTGCAGAATGAAAATTAATATGCTGGGCCTTAGCGATATACAATGGCCTGAATCAGGAAAATGTAAGACCAGAAATGGAACGATGTATTATTCTGGAAACAACGATTCCAAGCACAAACGGGGAGTTGGCATTATAGTTGATAATAATTCTCATAAAGCTGTCTGTAACTTTGTTCCCTACTTTGATCGAGTATTAATGCTGTCTCTAAATTCTCATTTAAAACGTAAAATAAATATAATCCAAGTATATGCACCCACTGCAGAGAAGGATGAAGACACCATAGAGGCCTTCTATGAACAAATCGACAATGTCTTAAAACTAACTAAAAGACAAGATATAAATATTACAATGGGCGATTTGAACGCTAAAGTTGGCCAAGGAGAAGTGGAGAATTGCGTGGGGCGATATGGACTCGGGGAAAGTAATGAACGTGGCGATAGGCTTGTCGATTTCTGTGTCAATGAGGAACTCATAATTACAAATACCTTGTTCAAACTTCCTAAACGTAGACTATATACATGGAGGTCACCAGCTGACAATAACAACAAAATAGTCAGAAATCAAATAGATTATATTATCGTCAACAGAAGATATAGAAATTCTATAATATCATCTAAAACTTATCCAGGAGTGGACATATCCTCCGACCACAACCCGGTTGTTTTGTCGATGAGAGTGAAACTAAAGAAGGTCAACAGCCCTAGCACCAAGAAAATCATAGATACAAGACGTCTCAAACAAGACAACACATATGTGGAAACCAAATTTAAAATAAACGAGAGCTTAAGGAAAGTCAAAGAAGATAATACAGAAACTCTAACTATTGACCAAAAATAGGGAAAAATTCAACATGCCCTTGTGTCAGTCGGAAAAGAAACCCTCAAACCACTTAAAGAAAAAACAAAACCTTGGATGACAGTAGAAATTCTTGAACTCATGGAAGAACGAAGAAAACATAAAGCAAAAGACCTGAATAAATACAAAGAAATTCAGAGAAACATCAGAAAGAAATTCGAGAGGCAAAAGAGAGGTGGCTCTCCGATAGATGCAAGGAAATAGAAGATCTGGATAAAAAGTACGATAGCTTTAATTTACACAAAAAAAATCAAAGAAATGACAGGTTCTAGAAAGCGTACAAAAACGAATATCCTTAAAAATGATAAAGGGAATATTATTACTTATATGAAGGAGAGATTATGTCACTGGACCAATTACATTCAACAACTATTTAATGATGAAAGAGAAGAACTGTCATTAGAAATCACCGAGGATACTGGACCACCAATATTAAGAGAAGAAGTCATCTATGCCATCAAAAACACAAAAGAGGGTAAAGCTACTGGACCAGATGAAGTGCCCATCGAATTATTAAAACTCATCGATGAAGATGTTATTGATGTAATGGTTGAACTCTTTAATCTAATATATCAGACTGCCATAATCCCCAGACAATGGCTGCAATCAACCTTTGTAGCAATTCCCAAAAAACAAAGTTCAACAACTTGCTCAGACCACAGAACAATAGCTTTAATGAGTCACACACTTAAAACATTTTTGAAAATAATTCACAGCAGAATTGTTAAAACTCTTGAATATGAGATTAGTGACACACAATTTGGCTTTAGAAATGGTATGAGTACAAGAGATGCTTTGTTCGGCTTGAAGGTGCTGGCTCAGAGATGCATTGACATAAATCAGGAAATGTACTTATGTTTTGTAGACTTTGAAAAGGCATTTGATAAGGTTCAACATAAAAAGCTTGTAGATATATTAAAAAGCAAAAATATTGACAGTCGCGATCTGAAAATTATATCTAATTTATATTGGAATCAAACTGCCAAGGTAAGAGTTAACAGCCAGTACACCGAAAATATTAAAATACAGAGAGGAGTATTTTGCGGTCTGAGGCGCTCTCAGACTCAATAGAAGGTATACCTATCAATGGAGAAGTTTTGAATAACTTACGTTTTGCAGACGATACAGTAATAATTACGGATAACAACAATGATTTACAGAACCTAATTCAACGCCTTAATGAACGCTGTCATGAGTACGGACTGAAGATAAATTTAAAGAAAACTAAATGCATGATCATGACTAAATCTGCACATGCAAATATCCAATTGACTATTGAAGATACTGCAATTGATTATTGCATTACATCAGTTACATTACTGCAATGTTAATAACTATAAATATTTAGGAACATGGATAACATCAGATGTAGACCAAACCAAAGAAATTAAGACACGTATTGAAATAGCATGTACATCATTTAATAAACTTAAAAAGTTTCTCTGTTGTCAGGATATAAGGTTAGAACTACGCCTGAGAATGCTTCGATGTTACGTGTTCTCTACTCTTCTTTATGGTCTGGAAGCTTGGACACTAAAACAAGTTCATCTGAATAAGCTGGCCGCCTTTAAATTTTGGTGTTACAGAAGAATCCTACGAATATCATGGATTCAAAGAATGTCAAACATGGAAGTAACTAGAAGGATAGGAAATGAGGCGGAAATAATATTAACTATTAAAAGACGAAAACTTGAGTACTTGGGACATGTGATGAGAGGGCAAAAATACGCATTATTACAACTTATTATGCAGGGCAAAATCCGAGGAAAGCGAAAGAAGACGAAGAATATCCTGGCTTAAGAACTTAAGGGAATGGTTTGAATGCAGTAGTGCAGAACTTTTTAGAGCGGCAGTCAACAGAGTCCGCATAGCCATGATGATTTCGATAGAAGATGGAACTTAAAGAAGAAGACTAGCATTTGCAGATGATGTTGACATAATCGCAAGATCAAGAGGAAAAATGATAGAGGCATACAACCAAACAGAACGAGCTGCACAAAATAGTGGTCTTAAAATCAATTAGACCAAAATAAAATATATGCAGGCAAGTAAAAACGCAGAAATAAGGCAGCCACAAAATATAACAATAGGAGAATACAACATTGAGGGGGTACAAAACTTTATATACTTGGGATCCCTAGTCACGTCTGATAATAACGTTGCGGAGGAAGTAAAGAGGCGAATATTTATTGCCAATAAGTGTTACCATGGCAACTAAGATCAGATAACGTCGCAAGAAAAACAAAATGCCAGATAAAACCTTAATAAGACCGGTACTCAAATACGACTCAGAAACCTGGACACTCACTAAAAGAGAGGAAACGTTGTTGGCCAACTTCGAAAGAAAAATCTTGCGACACAATAAGGGCACAAAAGAAAACTGAATATGGCGAAGAAGATATAACTTTGAACTATAAAAAATATACCAGGATCCGGATATTATAACATTCATTTAAATAGAACGGCTGCGTTGGATAGGACATGTAAAAAAATGGAAGAAGGCGAAATACCAAACAAAATATTTAAACAGATGCCAGTAGGAAAAAGAACAAGAGGAAGACCGAAGCTGAGATACTTAGAACAAATAGAAAATGATATAAAAACCTTAAAAATAAAAAAAACTGGAGAAAAAAGCACAAAACAGATCAGAATGGAGAAGAATCCTGGAACAGGCCAAGCCCCAAAAAGGGTTGTCGAGCCAGTGATGTTGATGATTATATTGTTAGAATAAATTTATGTTCCTAAGCATTTTATTACTAGCAACAGACACCCCTAGATTTACCGATCGATAGCCCGTAGGCCTTTCGCGTATCCCGATAGAATTTCAAATTTGTGGAGGGAATGGGTAAACCTTTAATACTTCACTCACGAAGAACTAAGCCAGCATATTTTACTGTGTATTAGTCTTTTTCTATAACGATCTGAAATGCAGAAATATTTCAAAGCTTATATTTACCTTCTCTTCACCCGTCGTTCTCTGCCGTTTCTCCGGCTTTCCAGTCTTATATTTTCGTCTTGTTTACCTTCCCTGTTCTCGGTATCTGTAACACGAACAACATTTAATTTCGATTCTTTTATAAACATTTTTAACTTACCTCGCTGATCGATATACCGGTTTACTTCCATCCCCGTTTTTCTCCGTCTTTCCTGTCTGTATTTTCGTCAAACCACCCCTGATACTCCGCTGTCGTCACTGCCTTTTCCATTCTTTGTTTATTTCATCTCTAACAAAAACAGTTTTTAATTTTTATTCGTTTATAAGTATTTTTGAACTTACCTCGCTGAACAATATGTGCGTTATGACGATATTCAGTTTACCGAACATCCAACCGAGATATCTATTTGTTTGCGCCTTGCCCGTTAACCACATATTTTATCGCACACATTTCTTATCTTCACCTAGCAGCTCTGAGGTTTTGCATACCGCATCCAACTTCTAGCCTTCAATTTTATCAATTTCGATATGTTTTTCCCAATCCACATTCAAATCGTAGTTTCACAAACATATTCAATTTTAAAAATATTAAATATTTTATAACTATAAAAAATTAAATATTATATTTATCTATAGCCCCGAGGACTGCAAACCCAAGGAAGAACGAGAGGCATTCTACGAACAATTGCAAACCATCCTGGTTGAAATACCTCATGAAGAGCCCTTATTTCTTATTTTCTTCTTCTTTCAGTACCCTGTCTGATTATCGAACGTTGGCGATCATATTGGCAATAATAACTTTATTCACGGCGGCTCTAAATAAATTAGCGGTGGTTTCTTGATACCATTCTCGGAGATTTCGGAGCCAGGATGTTCTTCGTCGGCCTGGGCCTTTCTTTCCGGCGATCCTACCCTGTATTATGAGATGTAGAAGGTTATACCTTCTACACCTCCACATCTCAAAGGCCTCTAATTTTTTCTTTAATGTCTCTGTAAGGATCCAGCTCTCCATACCATACAGCAATGTGGAGAATATGTAGCAGCGTATTAATCTGATTTTAAGGTTTAACGTAATATCTCTATTAATTAGATTTTCTTTAGTTTATAGCAGGCGGCTCTGGAGTTTTCAATGCGTATTCTTATTTCTTTATTTATATCCCAGTTATCGTTCTGCATACGCTCTGATGTTCGTTGGTTGTAACTCCGTTTTGCTGACAACCATAAATTTTGTCTTAGAAGTATTAAGTTTTAGCCCATATTCATCACATGCTTCGGTTACCCTGTTAATAAGTCGTTTCGGGTCTTCTTCACTGGAGGCAATAAGTACGGTGCCCTCTGCATATCTGAGATTGTTGACTTTAATTCCGTTGATTTTAATGTCTGTATCTTCAACTAACGCTTCATTGAAAATAAATTCGGAGTAGATATTAACAAGTAGAGGAGATTGAATACATCCTTGCCTCACTCCACGTCGTATTTCCATTGCTTCCGTCGTGTTGTGTCCAGCTTGTATGTTTACACATTGTTGCCAATACAAATTTTTGATAATACGGAGGTCTCGGTCGTCAATTCCCACCTGTTGCAAGACACCTCTAAGTTTGTCATGGTTGACTCAGTCAAAGGCCTTTTCGAAGTCGATAAAACACATATATACTGGTTGTTCTATATTCCTACATCTTTGAAACATGACCTGCAAACTGAAGAGTGCTTCTCTGGTTCCAAGGTTGTTTCTGAAACCAAATTGTGTTTCACTTAGTTGTACTTCTATTTTGTTGTAAATTCTCGAGTGCAGTATTCTTAAGAAAATTTTTAGTACATGACTCATCAGACTGATAGTGCAATGAACGCTACACTGTTTGGCATTATTTTTTTTCGGTATCATTTTAAATGTTGACAGTAGCCAGTCTGTTGGTATATGTCCTGTTTCGTATATTTTATTAAAGAGGCTTAGAAGAGAATGTTTGCCCTTATCGTCGAGCAGTTTGATTATTTCGCTGGGAATTTCATCTGGACCGGTTGCTTTCCTATTCTTTGATAGTTTTATAGCTCTTTCCATTTCATCGAGTGTTATGTTTGGACCAGTCGATATATTTTTGATTTGAATTTCTGTTCTATCGTCATCAAACAGCTCCTTAATATATTCTTTCCACCTCTCTAATCTGTCTTGTTCATTGACTATAATATTTCCTTGTTTATCAAGTAAACTACTTGCAGTTGATCTATATGTTCCATTTATTTCTTTTACCTTTTTGTACATATTAAACGTGTCATTCTTTTTCTGCAGTTCTATTTCAAGACATTTGTTGCTGTACCATTTTTCCTTTGCATCCCGAATTTTCCTTCTGATTTTTTTATAATTATTATTTTATTCTTTAGTGTTTTTATTTTTCTGTTTTCGTCTGATTTCCATTAGTCCCAATATTTCATCAGTAATTCATTGTTGTTTGCGATTATTAATAGTTTTATACTTTTTAGTTGTTTTTTGCATAATGCTTTTGACATGATTCCAGTGGTCTTAAGTTTGAGTTTTATGACACTGATTAATACAGTGGGTGGCCAAATTATTAGGGACACTGCATATATTTTTGTATTTTCTACTTAAAATTATTTTTTTGACCAAAAAAATTGGTGTTCATGTCTGTATTTTACTTGGTAATTCTTCTGGTATAACTATTAAAATTTTTGATAAGCGGCAACACTGGTAGACTGCTTATGTATGAAATAATAATTATTGTTGCATCTTAGTTGGTCATCGGCTGTCACCGCAGTGAGGTTTAAAAATATTTGCAAATCGTTTTAAATTGTTTTTGGTCGGTTTTCGTGTCAGATATATTTAACAGGTAAGTAATATTTGTTATTTAGTAATTTTTGCTACATTTAATGACACGAGTTTATTTAAAAAGATTGTTTAAATTCAAAATTATTTTTTTAGCATGGGCAAAATTGCAGACTTGTCTCCAGGGAAAATTAGAGAAATAAAAACATTATTACTGCACTCGAGGCTTTCCCAGAGAGTTATAGCAACTACTGCAGGTGTTTCAAAGTCTGTAGTTAATCGAATAAACATGAATTCAAACGAGGCATTGGAACCGGGCCGTGTTGGAAAATGTGGCAGGAAAAGGATTACTACTCCTCGTACTGATCGTAAAATTAGGGATATTTGTCTCCAAAATCGTAAAAAGAGTGTGACACATCTGACTACGATGATTAATAATGAAGGAATTAATGTTTACAGAAGGACAGTACGACGACGACTGGCCGAAGAGAATCTGCTAGGTCGCCGGCCTATGAAAAAACCACGGCTCACCGAAGCCATGAAGAGAAAGAGACTCCAATGGGCCAAACAACACCGAAGTATGACTGTTGAAGACTGGAGTCGAGTAAGTATGACTTTTTTTTAACGAAGGAAGTTTGTGAACAGCGAATATTATCATTTTTACAGGTATGCTTCTCCGACGAATCAACATTCCAGATTTTGGTGGATAAAAGTGCGTTTGTCCGACGACGTCCTGGGGAGCAGTTCCATCCAGATTGCATTGTGGAGAGAGTTAAACATCCGGTGAGTGTCATGGTGTGGTCTGTAATCTCGGCAAAGGGTATGGGACGCTTATAAATCGTGGAAGGGACAATGAGACAGGACCAGTATAAGCGAGTACTTGAAACTCGGCTACTGCCCCAGCTCAAAGAATGGTTCCCTGGTGAAAAAAATTACATTTTTATGCACGATTCTGCACCGTGCCACAAAGCCAGGAGTATAACTGCATATCTGATCAAGGAAAATATTGCAGTTCTGCCCTGGCCGGGAAACTCACCTGACATGAACCCTATAGAGAGCATGTGGGAGTTAACCAAACGGGAGATCGCCAAAGATGTTATCACCACGAAGCGGCAGTTGATTGAAGCTCTTATTAGAGAATGGCATTATAACCCTAACTTAAAACACAACGCAGGAGTTTGTATTCAGAGCATGCCCCGACGCGTAGAAGCTGTAATTGCAGAAAAGGGTGGCATCACTAAATATTAAAATTATAACTGGTAGTCATATTTAAAAAAAAAAATTGCGAAAAAAATAAATGGTTTTACTAACAAAACTTAATGTTTTTGTGACCCTAATTTCTCAATCTCTTATACAAAAAATAAATGCAAGCCTTAAAGCCAACAAATTGCAAAAAAAAATCAGTAAAACTAAAAAATTAAGAAATCTTTTACTGTCCCTAATAATTTGGCCACCCACTGTAAGTTATGATCTGGGGGGACATCGGCTCCACGTAGTATTTTAGTTATTTTGATTGAATTTCGGTACCTTTCGTTAATTGTTATATAATCAATCTGATTTCTTATAATCTATTCTTTATAACATAGTATGTACATTAGCTTAGCTGTTATTATTATTATATTAATCATGCTTCACTAATTGACATATTTAAATTCTTTAACAAAACTTATGTTGATGAAGACTGGCTGAATGACAATTGTCCAAGCCAAGGAAAAAAATTTTTTCTTTAGTATCTGCTGGTGACTTCCAAGTATATAAACGACGCTTGGGTAGTTTAAAGAATGTATTTGTCACTTAATTCTTATGGGTGACTTTAATGCACGAATCGGAACTAAAATAGTTCCAGGAGTAAAACAAAGATTTAATGAAAACCATGTCAACGCAAATGGAGAACTCATGGCTAATCTCTGTGCTTTTAACGAACTCAGAATCAATAATACATTTTTCGACTATAAGCTTCAGTATAAATATACATTTGAAAACTACAGTGGGCATAAATCTATGAGTGATTTTATAATCACTAATAGAAAAATCCACCCAAAGCAAATTCTAGATATCCGAACTTTAATCTCAGCAGATGAAGGGAGTGAACACAAACTAGTACTAGCAAAGATAAGAATGAAAATAACACCAAAACAAAATTTTCTAGAGGAAATAACCGAGGAAAAATTCAATGTAGAATCACTGGGGAACGACTCTACAAGAGAAATGTACCAAAGGAGGCTAGCACAGAAGATACAGCTGAAAGACATCGATATCGACATCGAAGATATAAACGCGAGCTGGGAGAAAATTAAAAACAACATTGACGAAGCAGCAACAGAAGCTCTAGAAAAACGCAAAGTCATACTGAACAAAAAAAAAACAACAACAATACACCATGGTTTAGAAAATAAATGAAAGAGAAATGTAAAGAGAAACGAGAGGCCTACACCAGGTACAAAACATCAAATACCCCAGAATTCCGAGACAACTATAGAAGAATACGAAATAAAACAAACCAGTTGGTTAGAAGAACAAAAAATGAACACTGGGAACAGTTTACAAAAAGGATGGAAAGCGACTTCTACGGTACACAAAAACAAATATGAAGATTTATAAGAAACCAACGGAAAGAAATGGCAGAATTGAAGGAATGCAATAACATACCAGTAAACGAATGGGAAAGATACCTGAGGGAACTGTTAAAAGCAAAAGAACATAATAATCAACACAAAAACGTATCTGAATTAAGACACGAAATAGAAATCAGTTTTCAGGAAGGAGAAACAACCATAAATTCGCTCAAAAATAGAAAGTTACCAGGACCAGACGTAATAACCAACGAGCTTCTAAAATACGTAGGAGAAAGTATAACCCTAGAGATGCCAAAAATTATACAAAAACTAATATTGCACTGCAAGATACCAGACGCAGGGAGAAACAGCATAATGATACAAATGTTCAAGAAAGGAGATAAAGAAGACCCCAAAAATTATAGAGGTATAAATACCATTACAACGTACTAGTTGGTTGACGACTCACGTAAAATTTTGTGCTCGTACTGATTTTCACTATTATGCTGTAGAAAATAGTTATTTCGCAAAGAAATTTGGCATAATTATTCCATATATCAATAGTCAGTAGTTTTTGTGAAAATTTTGTGTAAAAAGTGCAGTTACAGCGAATAATTACTGTGAGTACCATTCCACAATATATTAATATAAAACCAAATACTAATTACATACACAAAAAACGGGACAATGCCGTCCACATCTTTTTGTTCAAACTTCTCGAAAACCATAGCGACAGCTGACCGCAAACTCCAGTGCGATGGCTGTAAGCGACAAATACATATCACATGCACCTACCTTTCATCGGAGGATCGCGTCACCCGACAGAAAATTCGAGGTCTGAGCATACTTTGTAACCAATCAATCAATCAATATTCTTTATTTCATCTGACTTTTACAAGTACTGAAATGCGTCAAAATACAATCTAAAAAACTATAGGTACATAGGTAGTAAAAAAAGTAAAAACTATAAGCACAATCATAAAACATAAAATATACACAAAAACATACAAATTGTTAAAAAGATGCCTGCAAGTATTCCTCTAACGAATAGAAAGTGTTTGCCAGAAGTAATTTCTTAACTGTTCTCTTAAATACATAAATATTTAACTCTTTAACATAATTAGGTAATTTATTATACAAACTAACGCATGTTGGGTAAGGACCCCTGCCCACAACAGTCAAGTGACGAGCAGGGGTCACCAAATCATTTCTGTAACAAAAATTGTAACCACTCATTAAGGAAACATCATTTCTGCAAATAAAATTACATCTATGTGACTTTACATATACAACACAACTGAAAATATAAAGCGAAATTACAGTTAAAATATTTAATTGTTTAAAAATTGGTCTACAGGAATCCAAGCGCCTTCTAAACGTCATGGTACGAATAATTTTTTTTTGAAGAACAAGCACCTCATTAATACGCGAGCAATTTCCCCAACAAACTAAGCAATATTGCAAAATTGACTGTACATGAGCAAAATAGTAAAGTTTCAAGATTTCTAGGGAGACAAAATTCCTAAGTTGCCAAAGAACATAACAGTGTACAGACAATCTTCCCACTACATAATCAACGTGAGAACACCAAGACAAATTAGAATCCAGATAAACACCTAACAACTTGGTGGAGTGGCTATTTACCACAGACCCATTGTCAAGCCTTACTAATGGACTCATCTTCATAGTAGAAGGTGAAAAGGTTACCATATTGGTCTTTGATCCATTTAAGATTAGGGCATTATTTAAACAGTAAAGACTCATACTTCTTACAAGACAGTTTGCTTTTTGAACTACATGAGAAAAATTATTGGAATTTAGTGCAACTGTGGTATCGTCAGCAAATTGAGTGACGTAACAGCCTGATTGCTGTTCCAAGTTTTCTCCTCTAACGCTTATTGCATCAGAAAAATTATCTAATGGAATCCGAACCAAACATGTTGAGCTATCGTTTATCAGTTGATTTAAATCGTTGACGAAAATCAAAAATAAAAGAGGGCCAATGATACTTCCCTGTGGAACTCCAGAGAGGACACTTTCTTCTGAAGAAAATATTATATTTCCATTCACATTAACCTTAATTTTTTGAAACCTTTTCGATAAAAAGGTTTGGATCCACTTTAACGCAGTTCCTCTAACACCACTATGATAAAGTTTTTCCAGCAGTATTGGATGATTTACAGTTTCAGAAGCTCGTGCTAAGTCAAAAAACAAACAGATAACTTTATTACCCTTATCAAAGTTCAATAAAATATGATTGCACAGCGCTAGTAGTGCATCTTGCACACTTATACCTTCACGGAAACCAAATTGAGACTTTTCTATAATGTTGTGCCTTTTAATATATGAGAGGAGACGTGTATGAAATGCTTTCTCATATATTTTTGAAAACACAGATAAAAGTGATAGGCCTCGATAGTTATCAAATTTTGATTTGTCACCTTTTTTATGTATAGGCACAACTAGAGCAGTATTTAGAATTTGAGGAAAAATCCCTTCCTGAAATGAAAGGTTTACTAGAAATGTTAATTGTTTATATATGTTATGAGATACATGTAATAACATAGAATACGGGATCTCATCCAGTCCAGCAGAGGATTTTTTTGAGATATCTTTAATTATACTCTTTATTTCTTCATCACTAACAGGATAAAGGAAAAGGGAGTGTATAGGCGAAGAAAGATTCTTAGGATTATAGTCAGGTGAAGTTTGACTAATTAAATTTTTTACGGGATTCAAAAAATGGTGACTAAAAGATTCAGCTATGTCATGAGGGTCATCCACAGAAATTCCCAAATTATTTTTAAAATTACCTGGGTATTTTGAAGAGTTTCGATTTTTACCTCCAACAGTGTTTCGATTTATGATGCGCCAAGCCTCAGCCGTACTATTCTGTGCATTTATCATTTTATTATTGAAATAAGTTTGCTTGGCTAACTTAACTTTGTATTCATGATTTTTTTTAGAATGTTATACCGTATTCTGAGCTCATGACTTTCTGAATATTTTATAGATCTGAAAATGTCTCTAATAAAATCTCCCTCATTTATTAAATTAGAAGTCAACCATCCCTTGTTTTTAGACTGTTTAGAAAATCGTCTAGTATTCACCGTTTGCAAAGGAAATGTGTTACAGGTCCAAAGAATTCAGAATAAATTATTGAAATAAAGTTTTATTATTTTATTTTTGGCTAAATAATTGTTAACAACTCCACAAGATTTCATAAAAAAATGAATGCATTCCCAAGTCTAATTTGGTCTCTGAGATGATCTATTCGTTCTTTCCTTGATTTTGTACAGCCTAAAACAAAAATAAGTATAAATTTAAATGAATAATAAACTTTGAATTAAAAATAAACAAACCATAAAACCTATTTCTTATTTTAAAGGTTAATGTCAAAAATAGCTTGATAGAATTCTTCTTCTTGTAATTTTAAACAGATCTCAATCCTATTAGTAGTACAACAACTTATTTTAAATAAATTCTTACTGGACAATGGCCGGCGCCAGATTAAAAAAACTTATCTTTAATTTTTTTTCTTTTCCTTTCTTTGGTGGTCTTTTGTATGAAAAAGTATTGGTTCGTGTAGAACTTACAACGCAATTTTGCGGCTTTTCTAGAGTTTTCTGGATAGTTTTCTGAAAATTTAATAGTTGTAGCAGTGAGAAGCTGAGCAATTATCACCTATCGTGTGGATTTGTTTTCTAAAACTAAAAGAAACTCGATTTTATAAACTGATTTCGTATTAGAAACACTTTAAGGCCACATTTGAACAAAGGCCTTTTTATTTTACTCTGTGATTTAATCTCAAACCATTTTGATCATCTTTTCAACTAATATTTATCATCTCGTGACTCCTTAAGGGATTGGCTATCAGTTTTCCATATTAGTTAGGATCGGATGATATCCAATTGTCCATAAGAGAGAAAGAACCTAAAACATCGGATTATTAAAGGAAATAACAATAATAAATATTAAGTACTCACCTGGGATAGAGTCTCCAGAACTCAAGAAGATAGACTTTCTAACAGCTAAGTGGAAATTTATTCTTAAATTTTGGTAGAATCGAACATTACACTAAATTTCTCAATTTTCTTAGTACGACACTGTAATTAGAACCCCACTGCAGTGGTTATAAGAACTTGTTAATTAACCTTTTCACTTTATTGTTCTACTATTGATTTTAAATTGATTTTGAAAAGAAAATCTTGAATAAAGACAAAAGTAACAATCGAAGAATTTATTGATTTATTGATAATCATTCTTTTACCCACTTCCCTGAGGGCTCTCCGAAAGAGCGTTTACAATCTCATATAACAAATGCTTTATCGAATAGTTCCAAAATTTTTTCATAAAATATGCAAAACTTGTTATCCGAAGATAGATCTGAGTTTAGAAAGCACCAAGATTCTCTAGAGAGCAATTGATTAAAATAATTAATATTAATAAGAGTGCTATTAAAATCACGTTTATAAGCAATATTATCCACCAAAAAAGAAGCATTCAAGTTGTATTCAACTTTCTGTAAAAAGTGATCACTCACATCGGTATAAACAACAGAACAAGATAAAAACTTAATATTTACATTGCAGAAAATATTATCAATCACAGTTTTAGAGTCATTATGTATTCTAGTATATTCAAAAATACATTGATTTAAACCATAAGAGGTAAAAATATTTTTTAATCTTAATGCATCTATATTGTGTACCTTTGGATCAAAATTTATATTGAAGTCACCACAAATGAAAATAATATTATTTTTGTTTAATATTTCTGATAACATTTCGTCCATTTTATTTATGAACGTTTGTGTATCCTTTGATGATCTGTAAAAACAGCCAACAGTTATAATGTTATTTTGATATACCAAATCAATCAAAGCATACTCAAATATTTTATCAATCTTAGCAAGCGAACAGTTTTTAATAGTAAAAGAACAACTTACATTTACAAATATTGCGACCCCTCCCCCACCTGAGTCTGAACGATGGAAGAAATCGCTTAATACATAAGAGTCCAAGAACAAATTTAAAATTTCATGTTTATCACACCACACTTCACTAACACAAAATACTTCTGGGTAATTTAGAGACACCGTCTATTCCTCCAAGTATTGAATTTTGTACCTCAAACTTCTAAAATTTAAGTGGCAAACTGTCAACTTTTGAGATTGATTTATACTATTTGAAGTAAAGGCATCTTCTTCACTAAAAAACGCCGCACATATGCACCTTGGGGCCATATGCTAGGATCCATAGCTTTCTCAAAATGTTGGTTATAAATACTCACTTTAAAGGATGCATACTGGTCTGGAAACTTTGACATCAGAGGGCTACTCATAGCCTCGGGAAAATGGTTCTGTATTAGTTTCAATAAATTTTCATTAGACATTGATGGGTCTAGCCTATAAACATGCAAGTCCGTATATTTAGGAACACCTTTAAATTGTACACCATTTATTTTTATATCTTCATTATTTCCAATCGTGACTTTTCTTCTGGACTTTTTCCGAGAAACAGTTTGCCAACGACTTTCTTCCGACTCAGGTATTATATCTTGGTTTAAACTAATATACTTGGTACATTTTGCAGCAGTTTCAGCTTCTAAGTTTGTTTGGAAGTTTGTTTTATAGTAATTTGAGATTTTTGAGAACCTTTGGCAACGCTGTTATGGTTTTCTGTATGAATATTTTGTAATTTGTTGCTTTGGGCAAATAGTTGTTTATCCTCAGGTTTTTTATCTTCATTGATAAACATGGGATTTCCTTTTTTATTGGGATATAAAAAGTTGATTTGGTCTGTTAATATCTTTATTTGTTGATGCAGACCATTAATAATAAGGTATTTTTGTTTAATAATATAATTAAATATCTTTATATCTACCTTATTGTCAATCGAAACCTGCTGCATAGCATTTAGGAAATCATCGTCCAATTTAAGGTTAGACATATCCTCAAGTTCACAGCAAACAATGTCACTTTTATTAATGTATTTCACATGATTTAAAGATTTTGCACAACCAGGATGATAAAAACTATTGCATTTTATACAAGTTAAAGCACTTACAATTTTTTTTGAACACTTTAGACACATTTTATTTAATGCAGCATTTTCAACGTGTGTGCTGTATTCAGCCATGTTGCCAGACCAGTAACTCTTGCAGCTACAATATTTCTAATATTTCAGAAACAAAAGATCTTCTGCTAGATTTTAAAATGGAAATTCGTGCGAAAATTGTGAAGTCCACCGAATTCACGGACAATATCGCTAACGAAGCTGTAGATCGTATAATACGCGCTAAAAATATTCTAATTAGAGGCGTAACAGAATCTTCCTCTGGGGATGTACAACGCAGAAAAGATGACGACGCGAATAAGGTTAAGCTTGTTTTGGATACTGTTGGCTGCCAGGAAAAGCAAATCACCATCTACAGAGTTGGGAAAGCAACCCAACGATTTCCCCGAATGATAAAGGTAGTAATGGGTTCGGAATACCACGTTAAAGATATTCTGAGAAATAAAGCCAAACTTCTAGAAAACAAAGCTACGGAAAAATTCTCAATAATTGACGATAAGACGCCCATCCAACAAGTACGTTTAAAAGAACTCCGAAATGAGCTAGAAACTCGCAAAAATATCGGTGAACATGATTTAACTATTAAATATATCAATGGCACTCCCAGAATTGTTAAAAAGGTGGGCAGACACGCTTGCAATACCCTTAACGTTAATTATGCAAACTTCTTTCATCCAGAACTCCTTACTCCCTAGTTGGAAATTAGCTTCCGTTACCCCTATTTTTAAAAAGAGGAACAAACTCGACCCCAACAATTATCGTCCGATTAGCTTGCTGCCAATAGTTGCCAAAGTTATGGAAGCCATTATTTCCGAGGAGATGACCAAATTCCTTCTCCAGGAACATGTTATTCCAACACAACTACAAGGATTTGTCTCTGGTCGCTCTACTCTCATCAATCTCCTACATTGTGTTAACGACTGGACGTCATCCCTTAACAGTTCGCAGCCGGTCGACGTTGTTTATCTAGATTTTTCTAAAGCCTTTGACCGTGTACCTAAGATCAGACTTCTACATAAGCTAGAACATTTCGGAGTTTGCGGTACTTTACTTCGTTGGATAGATGATTTCCTGACAGATCGATATTACAAAGTTAGAGTTGGCGAATCTTTCTCACAGGACAGGTTAGTGGAAAGTGAAGTGCCTCAAGTTTCTGTCCTTGGACCTCTCCTTTTTACGGTTTACACCAGTGATATTCCTTATTATGTCTCAAGTAAAATATCGTTCTACGCTGACGACACAAAAATATATGCCAATCCAATCACAAACCAGCTAACCCTCCAAATGAGCTTGGACTATAGAAATAACCCACTAGTGCCGTACTTTGTTAACGGGCAGCCATTAGAATCTGTGTTTTCGTATAACGATCTTGGTGTTATCGTGAACAGCAGCCTAACTTGGTCCGACCATATTATCTCTATTTGTAAACGTGCAAACTCCAGACTGTATCTTATTCGGAGGTGTTTTTCCAGAGTTTCAATTCAATCATTTTGTAAACTTTACACCCTGTACGTAAGACCCATACTTGAATACGCTGGACCAACGTGGTATCCTGATCTGGTTCGAGACAAGACTCTGTTGGAAAACGTCGAAAGAAAAGCCACTCGAATTTCTTTAGGACCGAGAAGACCTTCTTATGCAGAAAGACTTAGTATGGCCAACCTAACTACTTTTGAACTTCGCCGACAACGTGGAGACTTAATCACAACATTTAAAATACATACTAAAATTCAATTTTGGAAACCTCGATAAAATATTTATCATGAATGAAGATGACCGCCTCAGAAGACATCAGTATAAACTAAAGAAAGAAAATTTTGTCACAACTACCCCCGTTCAAACTAACTCGTTCAAAAACAGACTTGACCGTTTTATATTATAGTGTGCCGTTTTTAAATAAAACGAGTGGTTCGAATTTATATACATATATTTATTTATAACTTTACAGTTCGATATTCGCTTATCCACTAACTACTCCTATCGTTACATATATATATATATATATATATATATATATATATATATATATATATATATATATATATATATACCTAAGTTACTATATTCTAGAAAGTTCCCACCTCTAATTCACGCACGTGACCGATTGTTCTTTTGCCTTCGAGAGTTCTGGTGATGATTCTGGAAGCCGTTTCGAGATGCAACCGTTATATGAGCCATGCCGAAAGCATGTTCGTAACACTGCTCTCCTCTTAGATCTGAGCGTCTCGATCAGCAACTCTTTATGTAGGCCCAAGATGGCGGAATCTACAGGACTCTCCAGCTCTGCACGAATCCCTCAGAAATAAATAACAGTCTACTGTCTTTGAAGGTCACGATCTATTCGGATTAATGCAACACACAGTAATTCTTACACCGGTTTCTCGGAAGATCACTTCAAGCATGCTTCTGACAATCTTCCAATCCAGATTATCTAGTGCATGGCCTATCTTGGGTAAGGCCAAATTCTTAATGTCGTAATTGCAGACAATTTTCTTCAAATTAGTTAGAGCACACCACATATCCTCGTAGGTTGCCCTGTCTGTATATGACTTCCTGGTCACCATATACAGCAAAGATCGAGAACCATCTTCTAATCTTAGTACTCTTCCAACTTTAGGCTGCTGGTTTTTTAACTCGTCCAAGCGACCGAATTTCTTATAAAATACGGATGAGATTCCTTTAGTCATCTCAAGATCTTGGACAACACAGTGGGCTAGAGTGACGTTATGCGGAACACTAAAAAAATCCTGCTGAACTTCTGTCGTCACGCCGAATCTAGCACTCTTTCTCTCTGCGTAATTTAACATAAACTCAATAAAGCTTGGTCGCCAGTCATCTTTGATCTCCATGTTAAAGGATTCGTACTTCTTCTGTTTCATTTGAGCCAGCATAAGGTGCAAGACGATTTATGTGAACTACTTTTGGTTTACCTTTCGGAACTTCTTAATTCGTTATATTACATCATTTATTCTCTTTTTAATTTCATACGGACCCTCCCATTGTCTTGGCAGTTTAGGAGACAAGCCACGACGACGTTATGGATTAAAAAGCCAAACAAGATCACCTGCTTCACAGTTTTCATTCTTGCATCGAGAATCGTATTGATCTTTCATTCTGTCACTGGTTAACTGTATGTGTTGTCGGGCAAGTTCATGAATGTTGTTCATTCTTAACATTAGGCGGTCGACATAATCTTCGCTTGCAACATGTTCTTCGGAAGGTCTGCAGCCAAACTCTAGGTCGCAGGGCAAACGAATTTCACGACCTAACATCAGGCAGGTTGGAGTCTGGCCTGTAGTTTCATTCACGGCCGAGCGGTATGCCATTAAGAATAAATGAATGTGCTGATCCCAATCTCTTTGATGTTTTGATACAACTTTGGACAGGTTTTTACCCATCGTTCGGTTCATCCTCTCGACCATTCCATCTGATTGAGGATGCAGGGGTGTCGTGCTGGTCTTGTTGACACCAATCAATTTACAAACGTTTTGGAAAAGGTTTGACTCGAAGTTTCGCCCTTGGTCGGAGTGGATCTCCAAGGGAACACCAAATCGGCTAAAGAATTCTTTAACAAGTACCTCTGCAACGGTAGCAGCTTCTTGATTTGATATCGCATAGGCCTCAGTCCATTTCGTAAAATAATCCATAGCTACCAGGATATAATTATTTCCATCATTCGTCTCTGGAAGTGGACCGGCAATGTCGATTGCTACTCTTTTCATACCAACATTATACTGTTTCATGGGTGCCCTCTTTTTACCAACTGGACCATTACTAGTTGCACACAGTTCACATTTCCGGCACCATCTTCTTACATCATCTTTACAGTTCACCCAATAGAACCGTTCTCGAACCTTTTGCAGAGTCTTCGTAATACCAAAGTGTCCACCTGATGCACCGTCGTGCAACTGACGCAATACTTCTGACACTTTACTTTTAGGTACAATCAACTGAAGCTTAGTTTCTGTACCATCATCGTTCTCAAAGGTTCTATACGGAAGATCATCTTTCAGCACTAGGCAATTCCATTGACACCTGTAACACTTGACTTCGGAACTACATGCACTAATGTCTTAAAGCTGTAAGGCTTATGCCGTAAAGCTGTAAAGCTTATGCCGTAAAGCTTTCTGTAGTTCACTCTCTCTCAACCCATTGATGAAGGTATCTACAGCAATTTCTTCCAATATGTTGTCTGGTGCCTCTGGATAGGCCAACAGCGCTATACGACCAACATCTGCTTCAAACTCTTGCAAATTTTCACTTGCTCGTTGAACTCTACTTCTTAGTTGCGCCTTGTAGACTTGTTGTAGATGGGCATCTCCGTAACGTTTGTCTAGTCGAGTGAACAACGTCTGGTAAGATTTTTCTTGACTCTTAGGAATCGATCTTAGGATATCTGCAGCACCACCTCGTAAAACAGCAGTTAAGGAAACAGCTTATTCTTGTTCTGTCCAATGATTGGCTGTCGCAATAGCTTCAAATTTTCTAAGGTATATGGACCAAGAGGACTTTCCATCAAATGGTGGCAATTTGAATCTCATATGATGTGTCGTTTCGTCTCTCGGTAATTCTTCTTTCACTACCGGATCTAAGGCTACGGTATTAACTGGTGGTAGCACTTTTTTTGATGATATTGGTGCAGGCAATTTAAGCAATATATCCTGTTTCTCAATGATGCTATTGTCCCCCACATTCGGAAAGTAAACTTTCCAGATTCCTCCTTTTTACGCCTGAATTAAACTTCAACTTCATCTAATGAATCACACTTCAATACTCTCCCAAAATAATAAACAATAGACTTTTTAGTACAAAATTTAACAAGCACAAAATCTTCAGTCTTAAGATTCACAGAACTATTATTCCAATCTATTTCTTCCATTTCATCCTCCTCAGATCTCAGAGATATTTCTAGATCATCATCTGTATCTTGATATGGAATTTGTACTTCCTCGGACGAAGACTCAGAATCTTCACAAACTTTCTTCTTATTAGATATATTGCGGATGGCTACAGATAATTTACCAGACTTCTTTCTTTCTCTCTTGAGAGCTAATATTTCGGCCTCTGCTTTCTCTGGTGTACTAGTTAAAATACGACTTCTGCTTTTTTTCCTTCCTCTTCGAGCTTCTTTCCGTTGTGCAGCTTTAGCGGCATTATAAGTTCTGGAAGCTGGAAACTGGAAACTGAAGCTGGAAACTGAAGCTTAGATTCTGTGCCATCATCGTTATCAAAGGTTCTATAAAGAAGATCATCTTTTAGCACTAGACAATTCGATTGGCTCCAATAATACTTGACTTCAGGACTACATGCACTAATGTCTTGCCAAGAAGGTCTTTCACTTCGACGCACCCAATCCAATACTCTTTTTATACATGGATCATCTGCTTGAGCGTCTTGTAGTTGTTGAGGCTTCCATTGATCATTAATAACGGTGGTTCGCCTCACGGGGCAAAGTCGTTCTTCTAATTCAAAACAAGGATTACGATTTGCACTGTATGGCCGTCTTAATTGAACATCAGCATTTGAATGACTTTTTCCAGCCCAGTGCTCGATCTGTTCTAGCTTTCTGACTGTTTTATTATTTTCTTGCACTTTGTGGCGAATGTGACCTTCGTTGTTATCATTCCAACATCTGGGTTCACGTCTCTTCGGCATCATGTTACGAACTACTTTCCGTACGATTTCCTCTAGACGTTTATCGTTTCGTTCGTCATTCTCTTAAGAGGTTCGTACTTGATAGCTCCGTGAAACTCGACTAGCTATCTCATGTTCCAAGGCAATGGCGAGCGCTTCATCTAAAACTTTCGGTCTTGTTAGTCGTAAAGCTTTCTGTAGTTCACTGTCTCTCAACCCATTGACGAAGGCATCTACAGCAATTTCTTCCAAAATGTTGTCTGGTGCCTCTGGATAGGCCAACACCGCTATACGAGCAATATCTGCTTCAAATTCTTGCAAACTCTCACTTGCTCGTTGGAATCTACTTCTTATTTGTACTTTGTAGACTTGTTGTAGATGGGCATCTCCGTAACGTTTGTCTAGTCGAGTGAACAAGGTCTGGTAACATTTTTCTTGTCCCTTAGGAATCGATCTTAGGATATCTGAATCATCAACTCGTAAAGCAGCAGTCAAGGAAACAGCCTTTTCTTGTTCTGTCCAATGATTGGCTATCGCAATAGCTTCAAATTTTCTAAGGTATATGGACCAAGAGGACTTTCCATCAAATGGTGGCAATTTGAATCTCATATGATGTATCATTTCGTGTCTAGGTGATTCTTCTTGCACTACCGGTTCTAAGGCTACTGTGTTAACTGGTGGTAGCATTTTTGTGTTAGTTATCAATATCATGACAGATCATGAGATCTGTATGATGTAGATCAATAATGACAAAGTGTAAGACTAAAATTCACCTTCAAATACCTGGTGAAACCAATATCGAAACTGAAGATATCGCTATTAACCGGGGCCTTTTCCAAGGGGACTCGTTGAGTCCACTTTGGTTCTGCGTAGCGATGAACCCACTATCTCAGCTGCTAAACTCCACTGACTCAGGATTTAGCATCAAAAATAACAACACCGTTGTAGCGAAGCTTAATCATCTGTTGTATATGGATAATTTAAAATTAATGGCTTCCACCTGAAACCACCTAGATGAGATGCTAAAAACTGTAGAAAATTTCTCAAATGACATCAGTATGCATTTTGGACTAGACAAGTGCCGTATACTAAATATAGTCAGAGGAAAGGTTCAGCCTGAAGGTTTCGATATGCAAGATGGCCAAAACATCGAGGCAATGGGTGAAAATGATATTTACAAATATCTCGGAGTAAAACAGGCGCGGAAAATTGACCATAAACAGATGAAAACTGAACTAACTTCGGAGTTCGTGCGAAGAATAAGACAACTAAATCGGTCATATCTTAATAGTAAAAATTTGTTTAAGGCAATAAATACGTACGTCTGTTCCGCGCTGAGCTACTCATTTGGTATTATAAAGTGGTCAAAAACGGATATAGAGGGTCTTCAGAGGAAAGTAAGAACACTTCTCACAAAGGCGCAAAAACATCATCCACGCAGTGCAGTAGAGAGAACAACATTACCGCGGTATCAAGGAGGAAGAGGACTTATGGATATAGGTGAGCAATTAGATAAACAAATTGCTAATTTAAGATCTTATTTTCAGGTACAGACTGAGACATCTACTCTTCATCGAGCAATTTGCGCAGTAGATGAAACAACGCCGCTTAAACTGAGGGAACAAGAAATGCGCACAAACCATCTGACTAAGCAAGAAAAAATGCGCACCTGGATGAGTAAACCTCTGCATGGGCGACATCTCAATGAGATCAACCAAGAATATGTCGACAATACAGCGTCGAACTATTGGTTGACATCAGGAAAGATGTTTCCCGAGACTGAAGGTTTCCTACTTGCCATTCAGGATCAGGTTATTCCAACTAAAAATTACCTGAAATATATTGTTAAAGATCCTCAAGTCCAAAATGACAAATGCCGATATGGATGCCAAGCCCAAGAAACCATCCAACATCTTACCGGTGGCTGCCAGGCATTTGTCGGTACTGATTATAAAGAACGCCATGACTCAGTAGGAAAGATTATCCACCAAGAACTAGCTGACAAACTGGGACTTCTCCAAACCGACCATCTTCCTTATTATCAATATGTCCCTGACAGAATGCTTGAAAATGACAACTACAAGCTATGCTGGGACCGCACTGTGCTTACAGACCAACCAGTGGCCCATAATAGACCGGATCTCATACTAGTGAATAAAATTACCAGGCAAACAACACTTATTGATGTGGCGATACCTAACACTAACAATTTGCTTATTAAATACAACGAAAAGATCGCCAAGTATAGAGATCTGGAAATACAAATCAAGAGACAATGGAGAATGGAAAGTACCCAGACAGTACCTATTGTTCTATCTACTACTGGTGTTATTCCCAAAAACCTCCTAGCGAACATAAAACAGCTGGGTCTAAATGAACATCTTTATAAGGCCATGCAGAAAGCTGTACTCCTCGCGACCTCCAGATGTGTACGAAAATTTCTGGGAGATACTCCGACATACCAAGTCACCTAGGGCTCGATAACACGGAAAGAGTCCCACCAGAGCTCAATCCTTTTGATACCGTAGGTATCTGGGATGAGTGAATTTTCCCCTTAGAGGGAGATTGAGCCGTATGGCTAAATCTGGGATAATAATAATAATACTAATAATATTAATAATCAATAATACTAATAACCTGTGGGAGTTTTTATCAGTTCTTCTATCAGGCGCGGCCCCCTGCGAATGGGGGATGCTTTCTGGGTATCCGTAGCGCAGATACCCGGAGGGTAACAGGAATACCTGTCGTGGAACAAAAACTGACACCTGGCAGTAGGTATAAAATGCACACCCATGATAATGGAGAATAATAATTTATGTTTAGGGTCGCTGCCTGGGGATCGCCAGGGCACGTCTGGAGCCGGCGCTGGACGTGACAGCATGCGGGACGTCGGTGGCAGGGTGTTGAGGAGGCGGGCCCCTGTCATACAATCAGCTACAGCCCAACAACAACAGCAAGAACAACCACAAGCGAGCCAAACAACAACAAGAGCTCCACTAGCTGATGGTGCTGCGCTGGAACATCAGCCGGCGCTCACACAAGCGGAACGACCGAGGCAGCGCATGAAATGGACTGCGTCCATAAATGAGAATATTTTGCGCTTATAATACCAGGTGACAAACCTCGTTCAAGAAACGATCGGGTATCGACAAAATCTCTATGCCGAATTTTGCAGGGAGTACCCAGAAATTCAAGTAACTGAACAACGAATTGCTGATCAATACCTGGTAATTATTAGAAATAATCTTATCCCAGAGGCTAGATGCAATACCATCAGAAGCGAAGTCGAACGGGAGATTAATCACCAAGAGGTAAATGTAGATCAAGTCCCTAATGAGAGACATGAGCAGATTCCTGAGCTTACCATACAAGAAACTCAACCTGATAATACACTACAGGACAACAACGAGTTACGCGATACTCTGGTAAGCGAAATGGCACGAGCTGTATAAGAGTTTAATGGAACAAATCCACTTAGCAGACCACCGCTACCAAAAATAAACTATTCTAAAAAACTAGGTGCTCTGTTACAAATTATAAATACTGAAGTCCTACCCAATTACGTCGTAGAAGCCCATACGCTGGAATATTTGCATATGCTTATTTACTGTGCAGCAACAGCAACAGCTAATATAATGGGAATTAAGATCAGAACACGACGGGGTACCAATGCCGGAAGGACTGATAACAGAGTTGCACCCTGGAAGAAACGGCTTCTAAACAAGATTGAATTACTGCGTAGGGACATTGGTCAAATGATAGAATATATACGAGGAGTAAGAAGTCAAAAACTAATTAAAAGAGCTGAAGAAATTATTCTGAACACTTCAAGACACTCACAACATGATCCAGAAAATAACACAGCTCAACACTGCCTAGACACATTAAAACAAAAACTCTCCGTTTATTCAGGTCGCTTAAGGAGATATAAAGTTAGTAACAACCGTAAATGCGACAATATACTTTTTGAGAATTCAGAGAAGGCTTTCTATAGGAAACTAAATTCCACTGTAGAAAATGTAAATAAATCATACCCAAGCCAAGAAGAAATTCATGAGTTTTGGGGAAATCAACTTTCGACGCCAGCTACCCACAACAACAATGCTGGATGGATTGAAGACACGGAGAACAATTGTCAACACTATAGGAATATTCCTTATGAACCTTTCACCACTGAAGAAGTCTTGAACATCATCAAAGAGCTTCATAACTGGAAATCTCCTGGACCAGACGGAGTTCAAAACTTCTGGTTAAAGAAGTTTTGGAGTGTTCATGAGCTTTTAACAGTATTTATTAATAATATTATTTCTAATTTACAGGAAATACCATCATTTCTTACTCAGGGAACCACTTATCTAATACCGAAGGATCAAAATAACACCCAAGATCCAGCCAAGTACCGCCCAATTACTTGTCTTCCAACTTTGTACAAATTGGTCACATCCTGTGTGGCCCGGCGTATCTACCAACACTGTGCTCTGAACAATATCATAGAGCCCCAACAGAAAGGATGCGCTAAGGGCTCCATGGGATGCAAAGAACAACTTATTATCGACTCAGTCATTTCTAACCAGGCATACACCAAAAAACGAAACCTGTTTACTGCCTTCATTGACTACAAGAAGGCTTTTGACTCAGTGCCGCATGAATGGCTTATAGATATATTGAAAATATATAAAGTCGATGATAATCTCGTGACCTTTTTAAAGCATATAATGACAAAGTGGAAGACTAAAATTCACCTTCAAATACCTGGTGAAACCAATATCGAAACTGAAGATATCGCTATTAACCGGGGCCTTTTCCAGGGGGACTCGTTGAGTCCACTTTGGTTCTGCCTAGCGATGAACCCACTATCTCAGCTGCTGAACTCCACTGACTCAGGATTTAGCATCAAAAATAACAACACTGTTGTGGCGAAGCTTAATCATCTGTTGTATATGGATGATTTGAAACTAATGGCTTCCACTCGAAATCACTTAGATCAGATGCTAAAAACTGTAGAAACTTTCTCAAATGATATTAGTATGCATTTTGGACTAGACAAGTGCCGTATACTAAATATAGTCAGAGGAAAGGTTCAGCCCGGAGGTTTCGATATGCAAGATGGCCAAAACATCGAGGCAATGGGTGAAAATGATATTTACAAATATCTCGGAGTAAAACAGGCGCGAAAAATTGACCATAAACAGATGAAAACTGAACTAACTTCGGAGTTCGTGCGAAGAATAAGACAACTAAATCGGTCATATCTTAATAGTAAAAATTTGTTTAAGGCATTAAATACGTACGCCTGTTCCGCGCTGAGCTACTCATTTGGTATTATAAAGTGGTCAAAAACGGATATAAAGGGTCTTCAGCGGAAAGTAAGAACACTTCTCACAAAGGCGCAAAAACATCATCCACGCAGTGCAGTAGAGAGAACAACATTACCGCGGTATCAAGGAGGAAGAGGACTTATGGATATAGGTGAGCAATTAGATAAACAAATTGCTAATTTAAGATCTTATTTTCAGGTACAGGCTGAGACATCTACTTTACATCGAGCAATTTGCGCAGTAGATGACACAACGCCGCTTAAACTGAGGGAACAAGAAATGTGCACAAACCATCTGACTAAGCAAGAAAAAATGCGCACCTGGATGAGTAAACCTCTGCATGGGCGACATCTCAATGAGATCAACCAAGAATATGTCGACAATACAGCGTCGAACTATTGGTTGACATCAGGAAAGATGTTTCCCGAGACTGAAGGTTTCCTACTTGCCATTCAGGATCAGGTTATTCCAACTAAAAATTACCTGAAATATATTGTTAAAGATCCTCAAGTCCAAAATGACAAATGCCGATATGGATGCCAAGCCCAAGAAACCATCCAACATCTTACCGGTGGCTGCCAGGCATTTGTCGGTACTGATTATAAAGAACGCCATGACTCAGTAGGAAAGATTATCCACCAAGAACTAGCTGACAAACTGGGACTTCTCCAAACCGACCATCTTCCTTATTATCAATATGTCCCTGACAGAATGCTTGAAAATGACAACTACAAGCTATGCTGGGACCGCACTGTGCTTACAGACCAACCAGTGGCCCATAATAGACCGGATCTCATACTAGTGAATAAAATTACCAGGCAAACAACACTTATTGATGTGGCGATACCTAACACTAACAATTTGCTTATTAAATACAACGAAAAGATCGCCAAGTATAGAGATCTGGAAATACAAATCAAGAGACAATGGAGAATGGAAAGTACCCAGACAGTACCTATTGTTCTATCTACTACTGGTGTTATTCCCAAAAACCTCCTAGCGAACATAAAACAGCTGGGTCTAAATGAACATCTTTATAAGGCCATGCAGAAAGCTGTACTCCTCGCGACCTCCAGATGTGTACGAAAATTTCTGGGAGATACTCCGACATACCAAGTCACCTAGGGCTCGATAACACGGAAAGAGTCCCACCAGAGCTCAATCCTTTTGATACCGTAGGTATCTGGGATGAGTGAATTTTCCCCTTAGAGGGAGTGTGAGCCGTATGGCTAAATCTGGATAATAATAACTGCGCTCACAGACCAACCAGTGGCCCATAATAGACCGGATCTCATACTAGTGAATAAAATTACCAGGCAAACAACACTTATTGATGTGGCGATACCTAACACTAACAATTTGCGTGTTAAATACAACGAAAAGATCGCCAAGTATAGAGATCTGGAAATACAAATCAAGAGACAATGGAGAATGGAAAGTACCCAGACAGTACCTATTGTTCTATCTACTACTGGTGTTATTCCCAAAAACCTCTTAACGAATATAAAACAGCTGGGTCTAAATGAACATCTTTATAAGGCCGTGCAGAAAGCTGTACTCCTCACGACGTCCAGATGTGTACGAAAATTTCTGGGAGATACTCCAACATACCAAGTCACCTAGGGCTCGAAAACACGGAAAGAGTCCCACCAGAGCTCAATTCTTTTGATACCGTAGGTATCTGGGATGAGTGAATTTTCCCCTTAGAGGGAGTGTGAGCCGTATGGCTAAATCTGGGATAATAATAAAATTACTGGACACCGCACTTAATCTTACCACAAGAGTCCTAACCAATAAAATCAATAAACTAACAACTATATCAGATGAACAACAAGGATTGAGATCCGGAAGATCCTGCATAGACGCCGTATTTGTACTAAGACAAATCACAGAAAAGGCCATCGAGTACAATCAACCAGCATATCTATGTTTTGTAGACCTGACAAAGGCTTTCAATCGCATCCAAGTCGAAGACGTCTTACACCTACTGTATAAAAGAAACATACCAATCAATATACAAATTGTCGAAAACATCTACCTCCATAATCGAATACAGGCAAAGATAAATGGAAAACTAACACAGTGTATACCAGTACAGAGCGAAGTCAGCCAGGGTGACTCGTTAAGTCCACTTCTCTTTAATATTGTTACGAACATGCATTCAGCGTGGCACGGGTAACGGTTGCATCTCGAAACAACATCTCGGGCTTCGAGAACATTCGCGATGTATGAGCGCCAAACATCGAATTAGAGGTGAGACTACCCCAGAAGATTCGAGAATAATACTTTTTGGTATATATATAACGATGTTAGTGGAGTTGATAAGATAGTACCGAACTGTAAAGTTATAAATAAATATATTTATATAAATTCGAACCGCTGGTTTTATTTAATCTCGCTACAGTTGGTGTCCGGTGTGAGATTTAAAAATAAATTCAGCAGTGACTTTTGAAAAAGACTTTTGATCTATTTGAGATATTGTTCGTCGGGAACATCCGCGTAGTTCGATAGGGATCTTTGTAAGAAAGAACATTTAAAAAGTACGTGTGTGCCTGACCAAAGATACTGCTAGTAGAACTTTCAGTAAAACAGTTGCGTGAGCAACTAGAAGAACGCGATGAAAACTGCAGCGGGTCCAAGAATATACTCCAAGAATGACTGAAGACTGTTCTCAATAAGAATGGAGAAGACCCAGAGACATTCGAGTTCCAGTCAGCAGAAGAAGCCGTTTTAACTAAAATAATTGATCGAAAATTCGAGACTGTTTCCAAAAGATTCGATGAAATATCTTAAATTATTGAAGAATCTTCAAAAAAATAATGATAATAAATTAGAAAATGTGCTAGAAGATTCGACGAGAAATTTAAAAATGTCTCGCAAATGATTGAAGAAACTTCTAAAATAAATGATGAAAGATTCGATAATACTTCTCAAATTATTAAAGAAACAGCTGGACAAAATGACGAGAAATTTGAAAATGTGTCTAGAAGATTCGACGAAGTATGTATTCAGAACAATAAGAAGTTTGAAGAAGTCTCTAAAACATTCGATAAAGTAGAAGAGAAAATCAAACAGTTAGAGAGCATGATAACCAATACAAAAGTGCTACCACCAGTTAATACCGTAGCCTTAGATCCGGTAGTGAAAGAAGAATCACCGAGAGACGAAACGACACATCATATGAGATTCAAATTGCCACCATTTGATGGAAAGTCCTCTTGGTCCATATAATAGATTCCATAGAAAATTTGAAGCTATTGCGACAGCCAGTCATTGGACAGAACAAGAAAAAGCTGTTTCCTTAACTGCTGTTTTACGAGGTGATGCTGCAGATATCCTAAGATCGATTCTAAAAAAAAGAAATAATCTAAGATCCTATATAGATTTGAATAAGAAAAAGAAACAAAATTTAATTTCTCGATATTATGTCTTCTCAAATATACTACAAAAACACTCTGTTATTAAGATCTAAAACGAGTGGAAATAAAGAATACGATGCTCAATTACCTATACCAAGAAAATTGTTTTGGACGCCAGCATATTTTTGATAAAAATATACAAAAACTAGTGGATGTGGTTGAAATAGATAGAATAAATATAAATATAAACACAAGATACACTGCCATAGTTTTTCTGTTAAAATGGAAACGATGATTACGCACAAATTAGAAAACTGCATAATGCATGAACCATACGGAAAAAGGGTGCATAGTTTTATTAAAAACTAGCAAAAATTACTCTAAAACGCCATAAATTTACACTAGAGTCTCATGAAGAGTAATGCATAAAATTATTTTAGTTTCAGAAGAGGGAAAGTGTCTTGACACCA
Organism: Diabrotica balteata; assembly: GCA_918026665.1. NCBI lineage: Eukaryota > Metazoa > Arthropoda > Insecta > Coleoptera > Chrysomelidae > Diabrotica > Diabrotica balteata. The sequence continues at coordinate 78,291,365 of OU898284.1, forward strand.
AAACAAGTTAACTTAACCTATACTATAGGAGAAGCAACTTAACCGAGATAGTTATAGAATAACTACTGGTTAATAAAACTTTGAGGGTATACAAGGCAACTATCGAACACGGTGAATAATTTAATCTTGCCCAAGTACTTTCGATCAATAGATCGTCTTCAGGGGCATTTCGTCAGTTGTGGGCTATCCGACATAGTAGAATGTCATAAATGTAAAATTTGGACATAACAATACAAAATACAATACACTAAGACAAACAAACACTTTAAAATTTATAAGGAGAAGCTACATGTTGTATAGAAGCCGGAGACAGATTTTCAGAATTCAGAAAAGATTCTGTCTCCGGCTTCTATACAACATGTAGCTTCTCCTTATAAATTTTAAAGTGTTTGTTTGTCTTAGTGTATTGTATTTTGTATTGTTATGTCCAAATTTTACATTTATGACATTCTACTATGTCGGATAGGCCACAACTGACGAAATGCCCCTGAAGATGATCTATTGATCGAAAGTACTTGGGCAAGATTAAATTAATCACCGTGTTCGATAGTTGCCTTGTATACCCTCAAAGTTTAATTATTCGAACATTCAACCTTATATTGATGATTTACTGGTTAATAAACAATCAACAACAAAAATACAATATCCAGAATGTATTAAAAATCAATATCATCCTAGAGAATAAGGAATAATCAACCACAAAAATGAACATCCCTTACATCACCAAAATGTCACCACGTGTAATCTCCTACGGACACTAGGTAACCAAGGCAGAGATAACAGATAGATAAAAAGGTGTAATAAATTTATTTTAATTTTTTTTCTTCTAACAAAAGATAATCCACTATAATGTAGTGTACAAAAGATCATAGACGAAGTAAAGCAACAAAACAATTTTAAGGACTCATCTTCAGAAAGATCAGTAACATCTAACTTGATGTCTCTAATATGGAAATCTCCTAGGATGTTGCCATCCAGATCTTTCAAGGAATAAACTAAAGGTGAAATTACCTTATGGACAACACAGGGTATAAATTTAGGTGCTAGTTTAGCTGAAAAGTTGTCGTCAGCCGTGGAAAGTACAAAATTTCTTTTCCAGACCTTATCCCCTACATTAAAATGTAGTGTGCGTTTACGCAAGTTGTAACGCTTAGAGTTAATTGCATGTGAATGACGCAACCTCTTTTGCACTTCAGAAAACAAAGGTGATAACTCCTTAGGAGGTTTAGGAGAAAACAAATGACAGTTAATGTTAATGTCATTATCTGCTCTGTCTTCTATTTTTCCGAAAAAAGAACCGTTTGTAGAAATGTTCCTAGCAAAGGTTAAGAACGGCGGAGAAAATTTCGTGACTTCGTGTTTGGTAAGTCGAATTGCCTGTGCAATTTTATACATTTCCTTATCCCAATCTTTGTGGTTGTCATGTATATAAGAACGAATGGCTGTAGTTATGGTTTTATTAACCCTTTCTGTTGGATTAATCTGTGGAAAATACCTTGCATTATACCAAATTTTTTTCACTCCATACCTGGACATAAGATCTGTAAATTCTTTAGCAATAAATTGTGAGCCATTGTCGCATGCAAATATCTGAGGTAATACAAATAACAAAAAAAAATTGGCTTTCTATAAACCTAACAATTCCCTTAGATGTTGCACTTGACATGGTATGAACAAACACACATTTTGTAAACCAATCTGTGACGACTAAAAGATAACGGTTCCCCTTTTTAGACCGAGAGTAGGGACCTAATAAATCAGCGAAAAGAAACTGAAATGGATAATTAATATCTATATAATTGCCCATTTTACCAGCTGGAGGTAGATTTGATGACTTGATGATTTGATGATTTGATTGATGACAAATTTTGCACTTGGAGACATATTTCACCACCGAAAATCTCATTCTTGGCCAATAGTAAATTTCAGATATTCTCCCTAGTGTTTTAGACACCCCGAAGTGACCAGCTGTAGGTTCATCATGGTACATCTTAAGTCGGTGCAGGAACAAAAACCTTCCATTCAGTGGAAGAGTCACCAAATTTAGTTTTCGGGAAAACGTGCTTATAAAGAACATTGTCCTGTACTTGAAAAGAAGGATACAATTCTGGATTTTCAGAACACTTTTTAATTCATCTTTGTCAACCATTTTCCATCCACTCCTGAATGTAAGTCTCTCTCAATTGCTTCCATCTTTCTCTATCTTGCGCCAATCTAATCCACTGTTTGCCTGCCACTGCTTTTATGTCATCTACCCATCTTTTTTGAGGTCTTCCCATGCTTCTTGTTGTCGTCCTTGGTCTCCATTCTAGAATTCTCCGTGTCCACCTGTTGTCATTATATCGAGCTACGTGACCTGCCCAGCGCCATTTCATTTTTGTAATTTCTTCCACAATATCCCTAATCTTCGTTCTACGTCTTATCTCGGTGTTTCTAATCTTGTCTCTTAGTGATATTTAAGGCATGATTCGTTCCATTGCTCTTTGCGTTGTTTCTAATTTTTTGGCAGATTTTTTGGTAAGTGCTACACTGTCTTCAAGCCGTAGGTACAAACAGGTAGTATGCATGTGTTATACACCTTTTTCTTTAAGTTTATAGGAATGGAAGTGTTTTTCAAGATATGTGTTAGTTTGCCGAAAGCGCCCCAAGCCAGTTGTGTTCTTCTTTTAATTTCAGCATCTTGATTTGGTTTTTCTAGTTTGATAACATGACCTAGATATACATAATGTTCCACATTTTCTATGGTATGATTTTGTATTGTTATATTTGTCTGGTCTCGGCTCAGTATTTTTGTTTTGCTGTAATTTATTTTTAAGCCTACCGCTCCTGAAACTGCATTTAATTGTTGTAACATATCATTTCTTCTTCTTCTTCTTCTGGTTCCTATCCGTTTCGGATGTTGGAAATCATATTGGCAATCATAACCTTGCTCGCTGCGGCTCGAAACAGCTCCGTTGAGGTTTTCTTAAACCACGTTCTTAAATTCCGCAGCCATGATATTCTCCTTCTACCGGGCCCCCGCTTACCTTTGACTTTACCTTGCAATATAGACTGTAGCAGGGAGTAACGGTGCTCATTTCTCATAACGTGTAACATATCATTTTTTTTTTAACCTATTCTCTATCCTTCCATTGTTGGATATAGGTCTCCCACAGTTCTCTAAATCTTTCCCTATCTTGAGCTGTTCTCTGCCATGTGGGACCTCCTTGTTTCCTGATGTCATCTTTCCACCTCATCTGTGGTCTGCCTCTTGATCTCTTTGCATTGTATGGACGCCACTTTCCGATGGCATTGTTCCATCGTCCGTCTTGGAGACGTTCATTGTGTCCAGCCCATTTCCATTTCAGTTTTGCTGCTTGTTCTATCGCGTCTACTGTCTTTGTTCTGGTTCTGATCCACTGGTTACATTTTCTATCTCTAAGTGATACACCCAACATTTGTCTCTCCATCGCTCTTTGTCCCTTCCTTATCCTATCCAAATTGGCCTGTGTAAATGTCCATGTCTGTGCTCCGTAGGTGAGCACCGGTATGATACAGGAGTTATATACCTTGCTTCGTAAGTATAGAGGGATTGTTTGATTTTTTAGAACGTAAGAAAGTTTGCCGAACGCTGCCCATCCCATTCTTACTCGTCTCGATATTTCGGCTGTTTGATTTTCTCTATTATCTCTGATTGCTTGTCCTAGATAGATATACTCATTTACCTGTTCTATTTTTTCTGTTTTTATTTTTATTGCCTCTTGGTCTTCCGTGTTTGTTTTTTTTTCTTCATGATATGTCTTCCGTGTTTGTCAAAAGTAATGACAAACACGGAAGACATATCATTTAGTTCTTGGATATTATCGGCTATTAAAACTATGTCATCTGCGAATCTCAAGTGGTTTAAGTATGATCCGTCGACGTTGATACCCTTATTGTTCCATTCCAGTTTCTTAAAAATAGTCCATCAAGCGACTCATAGCTTTTGCACTATTATCCGAACGGTAAGATATTAAAACAAAAAACTCCTCTGTTAGGAATTGAAAAGGCAGTCTTTAATCTAGATTTTTTATCTAGATGTATCTGATAAAATGCATGACGGAGGTCAATAGATGAAATATACTTAGCATCTCGAATCTTAGAAATTACAGTGTGAACAAGTGGCATAGGGTAACTATCTGGTATCGTAACAGAGTTTAATTTACGACCATCAAAACATGTGCGTTATGTACCGTCTTTTTTTTTAACAAGCCATAGTGGGCTAAGCCAAGGAGTGGGAGTAGTTAAGGGTTGGATCACTTTCAAACGTAGCATCTCTTCAACTCCTTCACTTAAAATTTTTTGGCTTATTGCCTGCTGTATCAACGTGATGAGTGTAAAGATGAGTTCTACCAATAGAATCTACTGGACCTATTTCTTTAAATAATTTCATCACGGAATCGAGTTGAACTGATTGAGAAGGTGTTAGGCTGTGTTTGTCACTAATAGTGTTGACAACACATGTTGAAAACTCCATTGAATTGGCAGAATTAAAGGCAAAATTGGAAAAATCTAAGTTAAGTTTAAAAATTCTTACAAAGTCCATACCTAAAATCATTTTTTGAGAAATAGAAGGTACTACTAAAAATTTCAATATATGTGTGATATTCTGCAAAGATACGGGTAAATCAACACAACCGATAG
>OU898284.1:78922067-79012105 GCA_918026665.1 Diabrotica balteata
GAGTTGATTAAGAAAAGTTATTCAACTATTTTTTGTTTTAACTTGAAGATATGAGTTTAGCCTTTGCTGCAATATTTTGATAATACAGATAATTTGTAATTTTCCTTGTCTTCTGATTAATTTAAGTGCTTGAGAGAGACTTTCAACTATATCAAAATATTCTTCGTCCCACCCATAGGATCTTGGGATGGAAGGAATAAAAGGTTTTTTAATTATTTGAATCATTTCGAGATAAAGTGGTACTGATTTCATTTTCATTAAGATTTCATTAGTTTCATTAAGATAGGACGTCCGAGGTGGGTAGGCCATGTAATGCAAATGGAGCAAACCGACCCAGCTAGAAAAACGCTCCTTGATAGACCTTTTGGTCAAAGAAAAAGAGGAAGGCCCAGAACAAGATTCCTAGATAACATAGACCAAGATATGAGAAATATGGAAATACGTCCTTGGCGGAGGAAGGTGATGGATAGGGACGACTGGAAGAGAATTCTTGTGGAGGGTAGGACCCACACAGGGTTGTAAAGCCAAAATGATGATGATGATGATTTCATTTTCAATAAATGCTTGAAAGACTGACCAATCGGCATGAGTGTCACTTCACTTGGTTACCGTATTGATTTCAAACGATATAGGAGCAATTTGAAGTTAAATTTGAATAGGGTAGTGATCAGATCAGATGGAGACCTTACGAAAGTAAACGACCAAGAGGAAGACCACAGATGAGATGGGTTGATGACATTAGAAGAATAGCCGGAACAAATTGAAAATATTTTGCTCAGGATAGAGACCGATAGAAGGAGTTGGGAGAGGCCTATGTCCAAACATGGACGACAGAAGTCTAAGAAGAAGAAGAAGAAGAAGTGATCAGAACCTAAAGTGTCTTGATATATAGACAAATTTACTAAATCTACTAAAGTAGATATAAGAGTTAAATCAATAGGATTAACACTAATGGGTGATTCATCATTTAAAGTAAAAATTTTAAGTAAAAATTGTTTAAAACCTTTTCCCCACGGTCTTTCTGAGTAGGGCCTCACCTGTAATGGTGTACATCAAAATCGCCGCAAAAAAATGTACAAGAGATATCAAACTGTTCCAATAAAATTAACCAATCTTTTTTTGTAGGTGCTATGTCTGAAGGTTTGTATACTGAAACGAAAGAAAGGAATAAATACTGCATATTCTTCAATGACCCTTGAAAAATTTTGGATTATTACAGATTCTTGAGAGTTAATTGTTTACAAAATAAATATACCAATATGTATTCCACCATATCCGTCATCACGGCATTTTTTAATAAAATTATATCCCTTTATATTAAAATTACTAATAGAGTTTAGCCAAGTTTCGAATAATATGATAATATCAACATAGTTTTTATTAAGGTAATCTAACAAATGGAGGTAACTGTCAAATCCCGTGAGAGGATTTGACAGTTACCTCCATCGGGTGGGAATTAGGGGAAGCTCGCTGGGTCTACAAGCCACTAGATTCAGAGGGTAGTGAGGAAATAAAATACTCACCGTGAAACAAAAACTGTCCTGGCCCTCCAGGATGGGGTTGAGACATTAGACTGGTTCTCTAATACTCGGAAAAATCTAAACTTACCAAACAACCTAACAGAAGCCTCGGAACATTTGACGGATCAAATAGACGACGGACACGACAAAGAAAATGGAATATGAGTTTCGCTACGTGAAATGTACAGGGTATTAAACTGAAAACGGATATCATTGCATCAGAAATCCAAAAACTAAACATCGATGTAGTAGCGCTAACAGAGACCAAGAAAAAAGGACATGGTACTGGAGTTATCGGAGAATATATTCAAATTTTTACTGGAGTTCCAAAGGAAAGAAGAGCAGCTAGAGGGGTATCCATATTAATAAAGAAAAACTGAAAAAGCAAAATTACAAGTTGGGAAGCTGTAGATGAAAATATCTTAACGGTAAACTTAAAACTACACGGCCATAACATCGCCATTATCACGGCATATGCTCCATCAGACGACGAAAGAATAGACATTAAACAGGAGTTCTTTGACAAACTTGACGAAATCCTAGGAAATATTGGAAAAAATAGAGAAATTATAATGATGGGGGACTTCAATGGAAGAACGGGAAAGATGAACAATAGCCCAGTTGTAGGCCCATTTGGGGAAGAAGTAACCAACGATAATGGCCAAAGGCTGATACATATGTGCGAAACCCACAATCTCAGAATAAACAATGGATTCTTTAAACACAAAGATATTCACCGCTACACATGGACACAGAATACCCGCAACCTAAAATCCATCATTGATTATGTGATAAGTAAACAAGAAACAAATATAGAGGTGAACGACGTAAGAGTGTTGAGAGGACTCACTTGCGGATCAGATCATTTTTTAGTAAGAGCCAAAGTAAGAATAAAATTTAGAAGAACAAATCAGGCCAAAGATGAACATAACAACGATTCCGTACTCACCGACGAAATGTGTACAACAAAGTATAATTTTCAAAGTTTTAACGATGAAAGCACGGTATTTCTTTATCAGAGGCGCCTTGACAGCAAACTATCAAATGCGGAAGAATGCACCTTTTATGAAATCTATGAGAACGTTATCGAAAGTCTAAGAAATGCCACCAGAGAAGCAGTAGGAATAAAGGCAAAGGAGATCAACAAAAAATACTGGTGGAACGAGGAGATAGAGTTACTAGTTCAGGAAAAGAAACAAAAATATTTAAAATGGTTGGCAACAAAAAATGAACAAGATCTGGAAGATTATAAACAAACAAAAAGACAATTAAGAGCGGGCATTAATTTAGCTAAGAACGAGACGTGGGATAAGAAATGTGAAGAAGTTAACAATTATATCGGAGGAAGGAAATGCTCGGAGGTATGGAAATTTATATCAAATGTCAAAAACCCAGCAAAGGACAGAGCAAATATCCAGATAATCAAACCGGAGCAGTGGATACAACACTACAAAGGTCTACTACAAGAAACTAGACAGAAATACATGATAGAATCTCCAAAACATTTTGTAGTAAATGGAGAAGAAGTAGAGGTATCCGAAGAAACAGTAAAAAAGACAGTTTTGAACCTTAAGTTAGGGAAAGCTAGCGGACCAGAAGGGATTTTCTCCGAAATGTTAAGATGGGGAACGGAAAAACTCTTTAGAAATCTAACAATAATTATCAATAAATGCCTAAATGGACATCCTGTTCCAGAAGACTGGAAAACAGCTTATATATCATCCATCCATAAAAAAGGAAATAAACTGGACTGTAACAACTATCGAGGCATATCAATCACGAGTACACTGAGCAGACTATACAGTAGAATACTGCGAGATCTAATTGAAGAAGACTATAAAGAGAAAGAAGAAGAAGATCAAAGCGGCTTTAGAGCAGGTAGATCGTGTACCGACAACGTATTTTGTCTAAAACAAGTCATAGAGAAGAGATCTGCTAGACATCTGGAAACCCATCTTACATTTGTGGACCTACAAAAAGCATATGATACAGTCCCAGTATCGAGACTGTGGAAGGTATTAGAACAAACGAACATCAATCACAACTATATAGCTGCACTTAAAGAACTGTATGAAAATTCACAATCAAGAATTAAGATAGGTAAAAAACTCACAGATGCCTTCATAGTGAATAAGGGACTACGTCAGGGATGTCCTATCTCTCCTACACTATTCAAAATATATGTAGCAGCGGCACTTAAGAACTGGAAAAGGAAAATACACGGAATGGGTATAGAGATAGATGACAGATACCTGTTTACTCTTCAGTTTGCAGATGATCAGGTCATAGTGGCCAATGACAAAGACGACATGCAATATATGATTAGAAAGCTGATAGAAGAGTATGAGGAATGGGGCTTGACAGTTAACGTAAATAAAACGAAATATCTATGTGTAGGCTCTCAGAGCGAAAATTTGGAGTTGGACAACGGTCAAGAAATTCTGCAATGTCAAGAATATGAATATTTAGGTATCACATTCGACAATACCGGAACAGATGTGAAAGAGATAGAAAAACGAATAGTTACAGCTAAAAAGATAATAGGATGTCTGAATGGCATCTTGTGGAGCAAGGAGATAACAAAAAGGAGAAAATTTAATATATACGAGACAATGGTTAAGAGCAGCCTATTGTATGGAGCGGAAACATGGAGAATTCCAGACAGACAAAAAAAGAAGGTAGAGGCAGTCGAAATGGACGCGATAAGAAGATCTATGCGAGTCTCACGAAGAGAAAGAATGAGGAATGACCATATAAAACAACGAATGGGAATAGAAGGTACGATAATTCAGGATATCGAAAAGAAACAACTTACCTGGTACGGACACGTAGAGCGAATGCAAAATACTAGATGGCCCAAAAAAATACTGAACTGGACCCCAATAGGGAATAGAAAGCGAGGAAGACCCAAACTAGAGTGGCAGCAAAACATAAAAAAGTCAATGAGCGAACGGAATCTATCAACGGAAGATTGCCACGATAGAAGAGGATGGAAGTTAGGTGTCGGACAACATAGAAGGACGTTCTAAACCATATATATATATATATAATATATATATATATATATATATATATATATATATATATATATATATATATGTATATATTTAACAAATTATTCTTATTGGATGTTATTGATCTACTATTCCCCTTCAAAATTTCAAATTGGTTTTTGATTGTTTGTTTATTACCTATTTTTTAAGTTTAATCAGTAAAATAGTTTTTCAATTCAATCTGATTCACTATATGTTTCCATAGCATCACTTGGAACTTTCTACAAAGTCCGTGGTAATAAATTCCATGGGAGTATTTGGTGTAAATTGGAAATTTTTTTGAAATTTATTTAAGAAGGAGGTAACTAACATTATAGTTTTTTTTATAGTCCATAAAATCTTCTCTGCAGGGGGTTAGGAAAATGTTATGTGTTTAGGTTTTTGACATGACTTAATTTGATTTGAATAATGATTATTTCACAGTTAGGTGCACAGGTTAGGTGCGCTGGTTTAATTGTAGTACTAGTATTGACTTTAGAAGCTGATTTAAAAGTAAAATTAGACTACAAACTGTCACTAGAAGTTTCCGTAAAGTCGGAAAATGGTTATCACTATTAAAAATTGAGAATTTCGATTTAGATTAAGATTTCTTAATGTCGGACAATTTTTAATTAAAGGTGACTAATCTACAAATTGAACTAAACGGTAGCGGCAACCATGAAAAATTTCATTAGTAAATTCTTACCGGGGTCATTTTTATTGTGTATGCTTCGCCCATGTAAATATGTAAATTTGTAACCATGTAAGATAAATTTGCCCCCGTAACAATATAAATTGGTGCGATTCACGAGTGTATGGTGAGACAAGTTCATAGAATAGTTTGGAACATCGGTAAAATTATCAATATTTTGCTGGTCTATATATATTTACGTATTTAGAAAGAATGTTAGTTAGAGAAATATGATATCTTAGTTTATTGAAGTTTATGAAATATGATATCTTCCAGATTTTATACAGTGCACAGGCATAGGCGTAGTGTATTATTGGGAATATATTTTTTAAATATACTTTATTATTAACTTTAAAATAGTTTTGAGGTAAGTAAAGTAAATTTGAAGCCAGTTTATTCTTTATATAGTATTAAACCCTTAACGGCCGCTCAATATACAAAGAGAAATTTGACAATTAATTTATTAGATTGGATTAAAAACACAAATTAGGAATAAATTACAACCAAAATGATTTTTTTCTCATTTTTAAGGAAAACAGTATAATTTTTAATAAAGGAACAGATTATATAACATATTGTATCTTAAACGTAAATTAAATTTTAAGGTAAAAATTTTCGAAATATTCGGGGTGTAGATGCATTCTACACTTTTTACATAAATAAATAGTATTACTTTTGTACATCATACATTTTTGCACTATCGTCTCTTTTTATAATGTGGCCAATATTGTCGAATCTGGTTTCATCTGGTAAAGCAAATTTAGATTGACGCCCATGTACTGACACTGATGTAGCGGTTTCTTCACTATTATAAATTAAAATTATAAATCTATGTCGGCTTTGTCTATGCTATGCTTTGTCTTATAATATGCACTTCTTTATCCTCATTTTTGACCAATGCATATCAACTTGAAGCAGAGTGTAAACCAGATAATATACATATGCTAATATTTTTTTTAAATCTATGTTATTCATTTCAAAATTGTGACGGTTATTCTCAATTACTTTTTTATCAAAAAGAGTGAAAAAACTTCAATATATGAATTGCCTACATGGTTGGCTTTTATATTGTCTAAATATCAATCAGACTGATGTTGAATCAGACTGAGCACGAAAGAATATCCGTTATTACAACTTGAGATAAATTTATTATTTTTGCCTGGTTTTTTCTTTGGACGTTTTATCTGTAGTTCAGAGGAATATCATAATCAGAATCGTTAGAATTCCCAATCACTTGTATTTCATATGTACCTGCAATATCCGATTTTATTGATTCTTCACAAATAATATTATCATCAATCTCTTCAAGGAATACAATAATATACCAGCAAACGAATGGGAAAGATACCTGACGGAACTTTTTAAAGCAGAGGAAAATAATAATCAGCACAATAACGTACCTGAACTAAGAGACGAAATAGAAATCAGTTTTCACGAAGTAGAAATAGTCATAAATTCACACAAAAATAGAAAGTTACCAGGACCAGACGGAATAATCAACGAGCTTCTAAAATACGGATGAGAAAGTTTAACCCTAGAGACAAACTTTATACAAAAACTAATATTGCACTGCAAGATACCAGACGCATGGAGAAACAGAATAATTATACCAATGGTCAAGAAAGGAGATAAAGAAGACCCCAACAATTATAGAGGTATAAATCTACTGAACACCGCACTTAAGCTTACCACAAAAGTCCTAACCAACAAAATCAATAAACTAACAACTTTATCAGATGAACAACAAGGATTCAGATCCGGATGATCCTGCGTAGACGCCGTATTTGTACTAAGACAAATCACAGAAAAGGCCATCATATCTATGTTTTATAGAGCTGACAAAGGCTTTCGATCGCATCCAAGTCGAAGACGTCTTAGACCTACTGTATAAAAGGAACATACCAATCAATATTATACAAACCATCGAAAGCATCTACTTCCATAATCGAATACAGGCAAAGATAACTTGAAAACTAACACAGTGTATACCAGTACAAAGCGAAGTCAGACAGGGTGACTCGTTAAGCCCACTTCTCTTTAATATATTAATGGACAAAATAATACAAGCAGTACGTAAAAGTCATGGCTACAGAATTGGGAACAAAGAAATCCAAATATTATGTTATGCAGACGACGCCGCATTAATCGCCGAGACAGAAGACGAGCTCTAAAGATTAACACATATCTTCAATACAACAGCTAAGAAATACAATATGATAATATCAGCGAAAAATACAAATGTATGACATTTAAATACCCACTACGGTGTAAAATCGAAATTGATGGGAAAATAATAAAGCCGGAAGCAAGGTTTAGATATCTGGGAATAGATATAACTAGTTACGGAGATGTTGAAGAAGAAGTACGACAGCAAAGCTTAAAAGCAAGTAAAGCGGCGGGTTCTCTTAATGACACAATCTGGAAGAACAAACACCTAAGACAAGACACAAAAACAAGAGTCTATAAAGCAGCAATTAGACCTATATTAACATACACGGCTGAGACAAGACCTGACACATCTAAAACGAGACGACTGCTAGAAACAACAGAGATGAAAATACTCCGACGAATATCAAGGAGAAGTCTGTTGGATAGGGAGAGAAGCAAAAACATAAGAAGAGCATGCAATATAGAAGACATAAATGTATGGGTGACAAAACGAAAACAAAAGTGGAACAACACATCAGTAGAATGGCGGAGGATAGAATAGTACGAATAGCAGGAGATAAGTCACCAAATGGACGAAGAAGTATTGGCAGACCAAGAAAAAGATGGTGCGACAATGTAAACCATTTAGGAAGCTAATATTGAAGAAGAAACCGGCTTTAAAGCCTACAAACTAGAAGGAAGAAGAAGAAGAAGATCAATGTCTTCTACATCAGAAACTTTCTAATCTAATCTCGGCGGCAAATAAACCACATTAAGGCTGTTTTATCGGTACACCAAAACCTAGATACAGTGTTTTCTCTGTTATTTACCGACAAAATATCCCGAAATTTGGACACGTTATTCAAAATTATGTTGCCTTTAAACTGATGGTTTTACTTTTTTAATTTTTTTGAAAGTTCTTTTGTAATATCGGATAATACAGTTTAACGTTCTATTATAACCAAACTTTTTACGCCCATCACTTGAAAGAGTTTTTTTTTTCTGTAATCGTTGGTTTTTTTTACCTTTTTATGTCCAGTAATAATCGAGAAAAGCGTGTTCAATCTTTGAAGAAAATTGCTAAAAAATACTGAAATCTAATAGTGAAACGTGTTACTTATCATTGGCATTTAGTTTCACCGTTATCGGCTGCGTGACGTCAAACCTCATGAACGTACGGTCAGATAGTTTGATTTGAAATCAATTTAAAGCTATAACTGCGAAATTGTTTATTTGTTTGTGACAACAAATTGTATTTTTTTTTTGATAATAATATTTTTATGTTAATTTAAATTTATTATAAATATAAAGGTATTCCCGATAAAAGTAATTTGAATGAAGAATAATGCATTTGTTGTTATTAAACCACCCGTCGGCCGGCGCCACTGCGAAAACAGCTGTACCCGTCGTCGGCTGGCTTAAGCAGTGAGGAAAAGTAAGTGATACCCCCATTTTAAATCGCAGTGTGTTTTGACTGCTAAAACAGCCTTAAGTGGCATTTTCACAATCTGAGTCTTCTTCTAACAAAGCTATTAACTCTTTAGTAGTTAGTGCCATCTTCATTTCATATTTCGAGAATTTACTGAAATAAACAAATGCACTGCTATATAAAGGCATTCATATGATAATAGTTTAGCTTACTTCATTTTAATTTATATGAACTTCATAGTATATTTTCATATTTATATAAACAAATAAACACAAGCAAACTTTAAAATTAAGTTAAAAACAAACAAATATAACGTTTACAGCACACAGCAATTCTACAAGTTTTCCAAAGTTTTCTGTTTTTTGAAGTTCTGTATTAGATACTCTCTAATAAGAATAAAATTTTATTTTATTTTGTTAGACAACTATAAGATACCTGTTAAAAGAGACATGATAATTTAATAATTAAATCGGTCTTAGATTTAATTTTTACGTAATTACTTGTGTGTTTAAATAAATAATTAAAATTTTTTTTGGTACGCCTCTGCAAAATTCATAATTTCAATACGATTTCGTTGAAAAGTTATCGTTAAGGGCTTGGTTAAGTACGATGTTGCCAAGTAATCACCTTCAGTTAAAAATTGTTTTAGTATAGCCAGTTTCGCATATGATGGATTACACTAGTCAACAAATTAAAAAAAAAAGTTGCGACTGATGTTAAAATGGCTGTACCGGGAGGTTTAAAGCATCCTGATTGCGAATTCAAACACCAAAATTTCTCACGACGTATATATTTTGAGTTATATAATGTATCAAATATGTTATTTATTATAAAAATTCTTATATACTATATATAAATAAGTCCAGAACTAGACACAAAAACTATAGTAAGTCTTTTGTACACAAATTCTTTACAAACGCTGATTTCCTTTTATACTCTGTAGCACTTGTTTAGAAAAGAAGAACCAACAGTAATCTTCCATCATTGCTGCATCTCATCTTCCCTGATAGCATTGCTCCATTGTGAGAATATCCTGGTGGAACCTTTTTCCTTGCTCATCGCTGACCGCACCCAAATTTTCTGGGAAAAAAATTAAATGTGAGTGCAGAAAGTGTATTTTAGAGACATACTCTAGCTCATTTTGCAGTAATTTTTAAGTAGTTCTTTTACAAAAATTAGGTAATTTTCTGCTTTTTTGTATCCCAAAAACTCGAAACTGATTCTTTTGAAAAAAATTCACGCAGCTAACTTAACATCACTTAATTTTTCATCAAACTGTTGATCCCTCAGTATTTTTCTGATTTGTGGTCCAATAAATATTCTTTGAGCTTCGCGTCACTGAGCTTAGGAAAAATTTGTTTAAGGTATTTAAACGCATCTCCTTCTTTATCTAATGCTTTAACGGAATTTTTAACCAATCCCAGTTTAATATATAACGGAGGTAATAGAACATTTTTGAGATCAACGAGAGATATATTCTTTACATTAGCTTGACCAGGAATGTACTGATCTGTTGGTGACCATTCTTTAACGTAGTAATGGCTCTGTGTTGCTTTACTGTCGCAAAGACAAAGAAAACAGCAAAATTTTGTAAATCCTTCCTAGTAGACCTAGATCTAGTAATAATCTAATGACTTATTTGCCATTAGTCATTGGAAGTCACCACATATTTGCCACATATTTATCATAGCTTACTGCATTTAGGATCAGCGACATACTGTCGTGAACAAGAATACGTCCAGTCCTAACATATAGTTCAGAAACGTGGACTTTAACAAAAAGCCATGAAAACATGTTAGGATGTTTTCGAAAGAAAAATACTGAGGCGAATCTATGGAGCGGTAAATGAAAATGGTGTCTGGAGAAGACGATACAACTTCGAACTCTATAGAATATACCAGGAACCAGATATCGTAAAACACATTAAGATAGGACGTCTAAGGTGGGTAGGCCATGTAATGCGGATGGAGCAAACCGACCCAGCTAGAAAAACGCTCCTTGATAGACCTATTGGTCAAAGAAGAAGAGGAAGCCCCAGAACAATATTCCTAGATAACATAGACCAAGATATGACTAATATATTGATATGACTATGATTAAAAACGTTAATTTGATAATATTTAGCTCCGATATAGTACAAATTATCCAGATTTAGCCATATGGCTCACACTCCCTCTAAGGGGAAATATTCACTCATCCCAGATACCTAGGGTATTAAAAGGATTGAGCTCTGGATTGAACTCTTTCCGTATTATCGAGCCCTAGGTGACTTGGTATGTTGGAGTATCTCCCAAAAATTTTCGTACACATCTGGACGTTAAGAGTAGTGCAGCTTTCTGCATGGTCTTGTAGAGATGTTCGTTCAGACCTAGCTTTTTTATGTTTTCTAGGAGGTTCTTTGGAATGACTCCAGTAGTAGAGAGAATAGTAGGTATTGTCTGGGTACTTTCCATTTTCCACTGTCTTCGTATTTGAATTTGCAGATCCCTGTACTTGGCGATTTTTTCGTTCTGTTTAAAGATTTTTTCTGTTTAATCACGAAGATTATTGTTGTTGGGTATCTCCACATCAATTAATAATGTTTGTCTCTTTATTTTATGAACTAGTATGAGATCTGGTCTATTATGTGCCACTGTTTGGTCTGTGAGCACCGTGCGGTCCCAGTATAGCTTTTAGTCGTCAATGTATTTTGCCAGTGATGACCTACGGCGCAGAAACCCTAACGCTCACAAGAACAACAGTGAGTAGACTACAAGTTGCGGAAAGAGCAGTGGAGAGAATTATGTTAGGGATTTCTCTACGTGATAGAATACCCAATGCTACTATACGCAAAAGATCAGGAGTAGCAGACGTTATTGAAAGAATAACAACACTAAAGCGGAACTGGGCAGGTCATGTAGCAAGATCAACCGATGACCGGTGGACAAAAAGCATTTTGGAATGGAGACCCCGAATACAAGCTTACAGAAATAGAGGTCGACCCCCAACGAGATAGACAGATGACATAAAAAGAGTGACTACAAATTGGATTCAGATGGCGCAAAATCGGACTAAGTGGAAAAGCATGCGAGAGGCCTATGTTCAGCAGTGGACGTTAGAGGCTAGTTGATGATGATTCCATTCAAGTATTTTCCAGATCATACACCAGCGTTCCGATCGGGCCGGCAGAAATTCTAGACAAACGGGTCCCCTCAGCTAAAACCTATCGACCTGGCGTGACCTTCTAGTCTATTCGAAAGGGGTCGCCGGAATTCCGGAATAGCAGTTGTTTGGTATATATGATACGTTGATTGAAAATCGTTGGATTATTCAATCAACGATGATACAATATTTAAAAAGCGGTCAGTCCGGAAAATACAGTTATATCGAAAATTATTGTAACGCGGAAATGTAGTAGAATCGGTAAATTGTGTAAAATAAATTAGTGCTAAACTGTATATAATAGTGTAAATAAATTATTGTAAGACTATAATAAATTAGTATAATATTGTAAATAAAGACTTTAATAAACTTCTAAATATTATAAATGTAGAACCTTTGATAATAAATAAAGACAATAAATTAGATTGATAAAAACAGTTCAATATAAAATGTCCCATTATCACATAGTCTACATCTGTTAATAAAATCTATTAGTTTTACATACCTGTTATCAGTATCATTATTATTAGATATATTTTTTCATCGGGCGGCTTATCGCTGTTTCTGGTGACATTACTTACAGCTTAAAATTCAATTATGCTTTCCGGAAATACAACTATCAAAAACAATAATTAATTATATTTATATTTTACAAAAGGTTAATCACCAGCTAATTCACAATAAACTCGAAGACGTCTATTCACTTCGACTAACTAATTCGAACTCTAAAAGTAAATGGAATAGACATATTTTCCAGAAAAGGGAAGCTTAAGGAAATCTTCTATCGGCATTAAACATAAAAAAATAAAATGATAATGAATAAATAAAAAATGATGAACAAGAACACATTCAGTCAGATAAAAATAATGCTAAAAGTAAAGAAAACTGGCATGTGAATTTAAATGTTTTCAAAAAATTAACAAAGTTTCTAAGCGAACCATGTTGGCAATATTTATTGATATTACTAAGGCAGTAAAAATACCAGTAGAGTGGCTCAAATCGGAGTTCATACTATTGCCCAAAAAACCAGGAGCAAAAGTTTGTGAAGACTATAGAACCATAAGCCTAATAAACCATATGCTGAAGCTGTTTTTAAAAGTCATCCACAAAAGAATTTACCGGAAATGCGAGGAACAAATTGTACCCAATCAGTTTGGATTTGTGTATCTGATTTGAGAAATATAGAGATGTCAGCTGTGATGTTTTTATATGCCTGATTGACTACAAGAAGGGTTTCGATAGAGTCAGGTATAAAGAAATGATGAAAGTGCTGAAAAGGACAGAGATTGATGGAAGAGACCGGAAAATAATAGCTAACCTGTATTGGAATTAATTAGAGATGCTCCCAATAGATGATAATATACAGTTCAGGTTCAAAATCTTAAGGGAGTGAAACAGGGGTGCATAATTTCACCACTGATTCAATCTGTACTCGGAGTACATTTTTGAAGAGGCTCTAAAAGGTATTGATGAAGGCATCTCAATAAATGAAGTCGAGCTCAATAAACTGCGGTATGCGGATAATACAATAGTGTTTTTCAATACCATAGAAGGGCTGCAAAACTGAATGAACAAAATAACGGAAACAACTAGAACATATGGACTGGATATAAACACCAGTAAAACCAAGCTAATGATCATCAGCAAGGAAAACATAACTGGAGCAAATCTGTGTGTGAACCAAATGAGAATTGAACGTGTCTCACAGTACAACTACTTGGGAACTATAATCAATACGCCGAGATTAAATGTCGCATCGGAAAGGCAAAAAGTGCATTCTTGACTATGAGCTCTGTGTTCAAGAGCCATGACCTTAACCTAGAAACAAAAATAATGCTCCTTAAATGTTAAGTGTACTCAATGCTTCTGTACGGAGTAGAAACGTAAACATTAAATGCGAAAACTTTATCAAAAGTTATCTGAAGATATACCATGGACAAAGTCACCAATGAAGAAGTACTACGGAGGATAAACCAATCGCGGATTTGGTCAACATCGTGAAGGGCCGTAAGGTGCAACAGTTGGGACATATAATGAGAAATCAGGGCAGATATGAGATCCAATACATTTTGCAAGGTAAAATTGAAGAAAAAAGGAACGAAGAAGAATATCCTGGCTTGCTAACCTGAAAGCATGGTATAGAAAGACCTCAACACAGCTATTCGTATAGCAACCAACGAAGTCATCATAGCCAGAATGATCGCCAACGTTCGGAACAGACAGGCACCCTAAGAAGAAGACGGATTTCTTGCGCGTGCTTGCATAGGCCATTGGCGTTCCACTTAACAATTTTAATGAGGTGAATCATTTGGATAATTTATTAGCGAGAGTAGAAATCAGATTTATAATTGTACCCATTAGATTTATCAGTTCTTTCATCATGGATTTTAATTCTGGCATATCATTAACTACCTGCTAAGCACCTAAATACCTCCATGTAAAGAAACTTGCAATAAAATATGTACCTTCTGATTGTGTGTAGTCTTAAGATCAACTGAAGTGTTAAGGAGAAAAAAAAACCAATCAACATGAAGAAGATAGTTTTATAAATATTTTGTGTTGTTTATTTGTTATTTGTGACATTTTGTTAATAAATCGCATTTCAATTTATATTTGATCATTTTTTTATTTCTCCTGTGCAAAAAAGGATAGTTCCAACGTTTTCTTTTCAAAATTACTATCCAATTAAATTCACAAAAAAGGATATGTTGTGAATATATTACATGTATATATTATTGTACCGTTTTTAAATAAAACGAGCGGTTCGAATTTATATAAATATATTTATTTATAACTTTACAGTTCGGTATTCTCTTATCAACTAAACTTATTCCTAAGATCGTTACATATATATACCAAAGTTACTATTTTCTAGAAAGTTCCCACCTCTAGGCGTACGCGACTGATCTTTCTCGAAATATCGAGTCGCTTTCGAGATGCCGCCGCATGGAAGCATGAGGTGCTGTTTCGAGATGCAACCGTTATACGTGCCTCGTTGAATGCACGTTCGTAACACTGCTCACCTCTTAGATCTGAGCGTCCCGATCAGGAACTCTATCTATAGGCCCAGGATGGCGGAATCTACAGGACTTTCCAGCTCTGCATTAACCCCTCAGAAAGAAATAACAGTCTACTGTCTTTTAAGGACACGATCTCTTAGGATTAATGCAACACACAGTAATTCTTACACCGGTTTCTCGGAAGATCACTTCTAGCATACTTCTGACAATCTTCCAATCCAGATTATCTAGTGCATGGCCTATCTTGGGTAAGGCCAAATTCTTGATGTCGTAATTGCAGACGATTTTCTTCAAATTAGTTAGAGCACACCATATATCCTCGTAGGTTGCCCTGTCTGTATACGACTTCCTGGTCACCATATACAGCAAAGATCGAGAACCATCTTCTAATCTCAGTACTCTTCCAATTTAGGCTGCTGGTTTTTTAACTCGTCCAAACGACCGAACTTCTTATAAAATACGGATGAGATTCTTTAGTCATCTCAAGATCTTGGGCAACACAGTGGGCTAGAGTGACGTTATGCGGAACACTAAAAAGATCCTGCTGAACTTCTGATGTCACGCCGAATCTAGCACTCTTTCTCTCTGCGTAATTTGACATAAACTTGTTAAAGCTTGGTCGCCGGTTATCTTTGATCTCATGTTGAAAAGTTCGTACTTCTTCTGTTTCATTTGAGCCAGCATAAGGTGCAAGACGATTTATGTGAACTACTTTTGGTTTACCTTTCGGCAACTTCTTAATTCGGTATATTACGCCATTTATTCTCTTTTTAATTTCATACGGACCCTCCCATTGTCTTTGCAGTTTAGGAGACAAGCCACGACGACGTTGGGGATTATAAAGCCAAACAAGATCACCTACTTCATAGCTTTCATTCTTGCATCGAGAATCATCGTTCTCAAAGGTTCTATAAAGAAGATCATCTTTTAGCACTAGGCAATTCCATTGGCTCCAGTAACACTTGACTTCAGGACTACATGCACTAATGTCTTGCCAAGAAGGCCTTTCACTTCGATGCATCCAATCCAATACTCTCTTTATACATGGATCATCTGCTTAAGCGTCTTGTAGCTGTTGTGGCTGCCATTGATCATTATTGACGGTGGTTCGTCTCACGGGGCAAAGTCTTTCTTCTAATTTAAGACAGTGATTACAATATTCACTGCACGGCCTTCTCGAAAGCGCATCAGCATTTAAATGAACTCTTCCAGCTCTGTGTTCGATCTCGTAATCATATTCTTGTAATCGTTCTAACCATCTTGCCATCTGACCCTCTGGATTACGGAATTGTAGGAGCCATTTTAGAGCAGCGTGATCCGTGCGAAGAAGAAACTTTCTGCCATATAAGTATTTATGGAAATGCTCGCAAGCCTTTACTACGCCTAGCAATTCTCTCCTGGTAACGCAATAGTTTCTTTCTGGTTTCGACAAGACTTTGCTAAAGTAAGCGATGACTTTCTCCTGCCCATCTTGGATTTGGGAGAGAACAGCTCCTATTGCACTGTTGCTTGCATCGGTATCCAACACAAATTTTCCTGCCTGTCTAGGGTAGCTTAAAATTGGTGCGCTGATCAGAGCCATTTGTAAGTGTTCGAAAGCTCTTTGACATTCTTCGCTCCATGTATATTCTTTGCCTTCTTCTGTCAACTTTGTTAATGGCTTGGAGATGTTGGCAAAACCTTTGACAAAACGTCGGTAATATGTACATAGGCCAAGAAAACTTCTAATTTCGTGTTTATCTCTTGGTACTGGCCAATCCTTAATTGCTGCAAGTTTTTCAGGATCAGCTGTTACACCATTACTTGCTACAATATGTCCCAAGTACTTCACTTCTCGTCGAAACAAGTGACATTTCTTCGGACTCAACTTCAAATTTGCTGCCCGCAATCGTTGAAAGACTTCTGTCAAATTATTGGCATGTTCATCGAAGGATCTTCCTACTACAATTACATCATCCAAATAAACCAGGCATGTTTTCCATGTTAGACCTCTTAAAACTGCCTCCATTAATCTTTCAAATGTGGCCGGGGCATTACATAAACCAAAGGGCATAACTGTGAACTGCCAAAGCCCTGATCCTATCGAGAATGCGGTTTTCTCACGATCAGCTGGCTCCATGTCTACTTGCCAATATCCACTTTTCAGATCGAGTGTGGAGAACCAACGAGAACCAGAAAGTGTATCCAAAGTGTCGTCTATTCTGGGCAAAGGATAACTATCTTTTTTAGTTACCGCATTGAGCTGTCGGTAGTCAATACAAAAACGTGTTGAACCATCTTTCTTCTTTACTAGTACTACTGGTGATGTCCATGGACTGTTTGATGGTTCAATTACCCCTTGTTTGTTCATATCTTTGATGATGTCTTCGGCTTCATCTCTTTTCGCAAATGGAAGTCGTCTAGGTTGTTGTCTGATTGGCTGAGCGTCTCCGGTATTAATTTTATGCTTTACTATGCTTGTTTTGCCATTATCCTTCTTATCAATGGCAAAAACATCTTGAAATTCTATCAGCATAGACTTCACTTTTTTAGTTCGTTCATCATCAAGATCTTGGCACGTTTTAATCATCGTCTCAACAAGCTCCTTTGGATACTTAGATTTCGACGGTTTCTCATTAGTACTCATGGAACAAATCGAAGCCACGGGAACACACTGTCCGATCAAAGTTCTTTTACTTAACTTAATAGCAGTTCCCTTTAAATTCATAACTCTTACAGGAACGACATCTCGAATTCTCACCAAAGCTTTTGCCGTTAGGAACTCGGCATTGTTCACATCTTCGACCATCCTTAAACTTCCCTCTCGGCAGTAACTATCAGGTCTGGCCATCAAAATGTTCTCACTATTACCGGGTATTGTTACGTCACAAGTAGTTATTAAGGTGATAACATCTTCTTTGTCTTCATGAAACGGCAACTCTTCACCACCGATCTCGAGAACTCCATCTTTGACATTCAATACAGCCCCAACTTTCCGTAGTAAATCCATCCCCAATATGAACTCGTCGGAGATCTCTGCAATTAATACTCGATGTTTCACTGTGGTCTGGCCAATGGATACTGACATATTAGCCTCGCCATATGTATTAATTATCTCACCAGTTGCTGTTCTAAGCTTTACTGTTGCAGGCGATAATTTAAGATGGTCTCGTACTACTTCTGGCCGTGCTATAGTTCTTGTTGCACCTGTATCTACCAAAAACGATATACATTTATTATTAATACGACCTCGATGTACAAGCTATGAATTCCACCGGAGGACGTAATGTTCACAGTTACTATGGGGGCTGTGTTTCTCGAGGTCGGCAGTTGCCCCTTAGTGTCGACCCGTTCTAGTTTTCCGACTGTTGTATCATTTTCTTGCAATTACGGCGAATGTGACCTACGTCACCACAATTCCAACATCTGGGCTCGCGTCTCTTCGGCATCGTGTTATGAACTATTTTTCGTACCATTTCTTCTAGACGTTCATTGTTTGGTTCGTCGCCTTCTTCAATGGTTCTTACTCGATGGCTCCGTGAAGTTTGACTAGCTGTTTCATGTTCTAAGGCAATAGCGAGCGCTTCATCTAGAACTTTCGGTCTTGCTAGTCGTAAAGCTTTCTGTAATTCACTTTCTTTTAACCCATTGACGAAGGTATCTACGGCAATTTCTTCCAAAATGTTGTCTGGTACCTCCGGATAAGCCAACCGCACTATACGAGCAACATCTGCTTCAAACTCTTGCAAATTCTCACATTAGGTATGTACCAGAGTTTACTCCTACATATCAATAAAAGATATAAATGAATAGAATTCGTAGTAAAACAGTTTTTTGCTTCTACTGCAAAAAAAAAAGATAAAATGGAGCTGCTTCCTTTTTGCATCCGTGTCTTCGGGATTAATAAACTATATAAATCACAACCATAAATGAATGTAACACGTTGGCTGCCACAAGGATTACCGGTGATCCTAACTAACAGATTACAATTGGGCCATTAGGATCACCGGTGTTACTTGTGCGTATTATTTAACATTCAGAATTATTATAACGGTCAGTACTGTGGGGACGCTTAAATAGTTTTACTGTGGCACACTAGAAACCCATAGCTTGCTTATGTTCTTTTGTTATGGTGCAATCTTCTTCTTCGCGTGCAGTATCAGAATTATCCGACGTTGGCGATCACCATTGCGAAGGCTTCTCGATCTTCTGCAATATGGAAATAATTGTCCTGCATTTGATATCTGAGTCCATTCACGAATGTTTTTTAAGCAAGAAACTTGTTTTCTGCCTACGCCTCTAGGATCAGTTGTAATATTTTATATCGACTTCCCCTTACTATATGTCCCAGATAAGACATTTTCAATGCTTCAATTTTGTTCATGATCGATACTTTTAGCGTTCACACTTCTGCACTATACAAAAGTACGGACCAAACATAGCACTTAACCATTCTTTGTCTTAGTTCTAAACTGAGACGGTTATTGCAAAAAAAATGACTTCATTTTCATAAAAGTAGTTTTAGTAATTGCTATTTTACGTTTTATTACTATGTCTGGATCTAGTTGGCCGTTATCACAGTTCCCAAATATGTCATTTTGGGAACTTTCGCAACTTGGACTCCGTTCAATTGAAGCTTTGCATCGGGATGTGGGTCTCGACCATCGAGCAAAAAGACAAAAGAGGGAACGTAAAGGTAGTGGAAGCAAAAATATTGTTAGACAGGAAGTGCCATCTTGAGAGGCCAAATTAAACAAGGAAAAGAGTCTTTCCTTGTTTAAGAAATCAAATTTAGTTGGGTTATGTTAGTATTTGTTTCAACTGTTCCATTCAATTCGCATTTCCGATATGTCCGCCATCAAGACACTTTTTGGTCCTTTCATAACGATTAGATTCTCTCTTTTGTCTTTTTGCTCGATGGTCACGACTAATCACTAAAAATTTGGTTTTGTTTGAGTTTATGTTAATGCCCATTTCCTCTCCTACCTTGTGAATACGATCAAGCAGAATTTTAATACCTGCAATATTATCTGATAGAATTACTGTATTGTCTGTATATCTACCAACATTAGTGAAAGATAAGTATTTCCCGTTGATTTTTATTTCATATCGTTGCCTCTCAACTGCCTGATAACTGATCTGAGTAAACATTGAACAATGTTGGCGATAAAATGCAACCTAGCCTGACTCCTCATTATATAGAGATTTCATCGGTGTAGTTATCTCCAGTTTTTACAATATCAGTTTGATTCCAGTACAAATTTTTATTGACACGAAGATCCTTGTCATCTATTCCGATATTTTTCACGATTGCATTAATTTTACATGCTGTACTTTATCGAATGCCTTTTCGAAGTCCACGAAACATGCAAATACATCTTTTCTTTGGTCATGCCTTTTTGTAATAGAATTTTAAGCGCAAAAAGTGCCTCCCTGATTCCCATAGCATTTCTAAAACCGCATTGGGTATCTTCAAGATCTTCGGAATTGCGTCTAATTCTGTTGTGAAGTATTTTTAGGAAAATTTTAAGAGTATAACTCATTAGGCTAATTAATAGATATTCTGAGCATTTTCTCGCATTGTGTTTTTAAGGTATTACGAGAAAGATGAATTTGAGCCAATCTGTGGGAATCACTCCGGTGTTATACAGGGTGAGTCATATTTATTGGGACATAGACTACGGACAGGTTATTTGGGCCAAAATATGGCTATTGGGCCAAATATGCCTTAATAAAATGTTTATGAGAAAAAAGATACAGGGTGTTAAAGTGGAAATTTAAAATTTTATTTTTGGCTATAACTTTCATGTTTGTACACATTTATGTATAAAAATTTACAGCTGGGTACTACTGAATATCAGAAATTTTAATTTGATGCATAATTTAATATATCTAATAGAGGGCGCCACATATGTCACATACGTGGCATACATTTACACTTTACTTTTTTGTTCTTCAAGTTACCGGTATTCTTGATAAAAAATATTAAAGATACATTATTTTAACAAAAAAAAAGGTATACTCGTTAATAACTTCAAAACTCAACAGTTTTCGAGATAATCGAATTTTACCAATGCACTGCATAATTCTGATTTAACGCAATTACTCCAGGCAAAGAAAGAAAAATAGATAAAAACATCAATACTTTTGAATTTTGTTATAAAATACCTTTAATAAAGTCAATAGTTAATGAAATATTAAATAAAATAAATATATCAGCAGGATAATTAATAATAGGATTTGATAAAATAACAGAATAATTGGATTTTACATCAAACATTTTACGTTTTGTATTAAATTAAAGTCATAATCAAAACATTTTATTTACAAACCAAATTAAAAAATAGTTAAACTAAATAACATTAAACTTTTTGTCAAAGTAAGTGTTCGATATGTCCACCATTTTCTTTAATTTATTTGTCAATACATTCCATAAAATATCGTCTCATATTAAATAGCATTATTGGTTCTAAAGAAACTGCTGCAGTATTTATTATAGTTGTTTTAAGTGTAATAATAAGTAATTTTTTGAAATTTTCATGAATTAAATAATTATTATTATCTTACCACAAGAATATGACTACCACGAACAATCCAACGTTCAGGAACGTGTATTTAAATACTGTCTCACTCCGCTTTCTCTGTAATGTAATGGTGTACCATCTTGTAGAAACCACATATTTCGCCTTAAGTTTGATAACAATTCTTCCAATAAATCAATAAAATCATTTTATAAAAAATGTAAATAAATCTCGACATTGAAATTGCAAGGTAACTCGCATATCCGAGAAAAATAATTATCAGTGGTTCCAAACCATAGGACATGAATTTTAAATATGAATTTTGAATGATATTTTACAGATATGCGAATTACCTTTCAATTTAAATGGTGAGATTTCTTTACATTTTTTATAAAATGATTTTATTGATTTATTGGAAGAATTGTCATCAAACCTAATGCGAAATATGTGGTTTCTACAAGATGGTACACCATTACATTACAGAGAAAGCGGAGTGAGACAGTATTTAAACACACTTTCCTGAACGTTGGATTGTTCGTTGTAGTCATATTCTTGTGGTAAGATAATAATAATTATTTAATTCATAAAAATTTCAAAAAATTACTTATTATACTTAAAACAACTATAATAAATTCTGCAGCAGTTTCTTTAGAACCAATGATGCTATTTAATATGAGACGATATTTTATGGAATGTATTGACAAATGAATTAAAGAAAATGGTGGACATATCGAACACTTACTCTTACACTTACTTATTTAGTTTAAATATTTTTTAATTTGGTTTGTAAATAAAATGTTTTAATTATGACTTTAATTTAATACAAAACGTAAAATGTTTTATGTAAAATCCAATTATTCTGTTATTTTATCAAATCCTATTATTAATTATCCTGCTGATATATTTATTTTATTTAATATTTCGTTAACTATTGACTTTATTAAAGGTATTTAATAACAAAATTCAGAAGTATTGATGTTTTTATCTATTTTTCTTCCATTGCCTGGAGTAATTGCGTTAAATCAGAATTATGCAGTTGATTTGTAAAATGCGATTATCTCGAAAACTGTTAAGTTTTGAAGTTATTAACAAGTATACCTTTTTTTTGTTAAAATAATGTATCTTTAATATTTTTTATCAAGAATACCGTTAACTTAAAGAACAAAAAAGTTAAGTGTAAATGTATGCCACGTATGTGGCATATGTGGCGCCCTCTATTAGATATATTAAAGTGTGCATCAAATTATAATTTCTGATATTCAATAGTACCCAGCTGTAAATTTTTATACATAAATGTTTACAAACATGAAAGTTATAGCCAAAAATAAAATTTTAAATTTCCACTTTAACACCCTGTATCTTTTTTCTCATCAACATTTTATTAAGGCATATTTGGCCCAATAGCAATATTTTGGTCCAAATAACCTGTCCTTAGTCTATGTCCCAATAGTTATGACTCACCCTGTATATTGAATTAAAATGTTAAAAAAACTACTACTTTTATGTTATTATTCTCTATTCTGCCGTAATAAGGAAAAAGCAGTAAGTACCAAAATAATTTTTTTGGGTTATTTGTAATTTAAAATTTTTTTTTCTTTCACACAATGTATTATTTATTTAATTTTAAACAGAAAAAAGTTAAAAATCATTAAAAAATATGTCTTAATTTTTGACAAACTAAACAATTGTGTTACTTGTTTTTTGGCTGAAAATTTAGCAGTTACTGCTGTTTGCTTTAAGAATGAAGTTGGTTTCTTAAACAGAAATATAGAATTCTCAGCTCTATGTAAATATCGATTTTAAGAATAAAACGAAATTTCAGAATAAAGCGATAATGTAATCAAATAAAAAATCAAATGCAATTCACATTAGAAGAAGAAAAAAGTAATTAATTACATGATATTAAAAAATTTATTCGAAATTTATTAAGTCTTCTAAGTCATCTTCTTTTAATGAAAGCCAAAAATGACGTCTGTTTCCAGCATCGAGTTAGAATCTATGGAGAAGCTATGAGCATATTACGTATGTATTAAAAACGGCGTAGGTAGGCGTGGCTAACGATGATACCAATATGGCGGTGGGATCAGGGCCGGACTCAATAATATTAAAACTACTATACAAATATGACTAGTTATTCATAAGATTTAATCATAATCTAAACATGTGCAATACATTTTTAGTAAACTAAGATTTATTTATCCCGCGGTAAACACTAGAAACACGATATATTATACATAAAGATAAATTAATACAGTCAAATACTATATAATTTATTCTCTAAAGTACGGGCCATTACTTTGTTTACATATTTGTATACTAACCTGTGGAAAGATATTCCTGAAGATTTTTTATTAACATTGCTTCTGCTACTGCAACTACGTTGAGAACAAGAAACCATTATTATACACTATCACAATATATTATTACAGTTTCTATAAAAGTATTATAAAACTAAAAATATTCGAAAAACAACAAATGTAAACAAACATATACGATCTGTCAAAAGTGTCAAAACAATCTTAACAATATGGCCGAAGTGAGGTCGTTTTTAATCACGTGATGCCCTCTCCATAGATTCTAACTCGATGGTTTAGGTATGAGACGGCACAGTTGAGAAATTATACCTTGTTAATAGTATACTAATTATAATAATAATTATACCTTTTTGTCGTTAATATTTAAAAAAAAAGTACTCGACTGTCTCGTCTGAACTGTACCACAAATATATCGCAAATCAAAGGTCTACCCGTTTTTTGTATTTAGATTTTGAATATTCAAATTGCCAATTTAAAAATCTTCGGTTTTTAATCAAATAACGTTTATTTTGTTTTTTTTTTTTTTTTCATTTAACTTTTCTACAACCTTGATAAAATGGTTAAAATCGTATATATTTTCTTCATTTGTGATTTTCATGATCTGTTCCACACCACTATGAACAGAATCTGCACTCATAAAGGTGTGACCTGTCTCAAAATATTTAAGGGTAGTTTCAGAGGTGGCAATCATTTTTTAATTCAGCATTGTGACAAACTCTCAAGACTATAGACTCAAGAAACGACAGATTAAGTTTAGAACTAGCAGTTATATTAATAATATTTGTTCTGTGTATTGTTTGATCTTCATTAGAACCTTCCACAATTTCAGTAACATTTTCACCTGCTGTGGCCATTGCCTCATTATGAGATTTTATATGCTGAATATGCAACATACAGTAGTCGCACTCCTCATTTCCTAATTTTGTAAAGCTAATGTTCATGTAGGACACCACTTTTGGATAGGTTATGATAATTAACTTTATTTCACTTTAATCAGCATGAATACTTCGACTTGTGATATCGTTTGCTAGATATAAATGGTTAGGAGCATGTTCTCTTCGGTAGTGACTTATGGATGAATGAAATGATGAAATATGATGTACCAAAATTTGACAATTGCATTTGCTAGACGGTACTGTTGATCCTCGTATATCTTAATTTGGTGTTATTGATTCCGGTGTGGAATTGCGTACCATCGTTGTGCGTTTTTTTTATCATAATCAAGAGTTTTTAAAAATAATTTTTTACATAATATGCTCTGTGTATGTGCGTTTTCATCCGGTAACGTGTAGATTAAAATTCTACTTCTCTTTCTTCCTTCCACCTTAGTTGTTCCACGTGCTTTATCTTTTTGGGCAATACGACCATGTATCCAAGCTCTTCTTTCATTGTAATCCATTTTATAGAATTTGTTCCAGATGGCTACTTTTATTTTCTCTTTTATTTTTTCTACATATCTCTTCTTGCATACACATGAACTCAACTGATGACTTCTCTTATCTCTGTCTCTCCTTTATGAATTCGTTCTTACTCTTTAAACCTGCCACTCGCGTTCCAACGCCGCAGTACGATTTTATCGAATGCTACAAAATTGAATGTAATTTGATCGTGTACTTGACGGCAGACAAACAAGTCAGTCTGCAGCAGAACGACACAGTTAGTTAGGTCGTAAATTGTATCATGTATATTGTGGCAACGACAAAATCGTACGACTGCAAAAAAATCATTTGCTGGTAAATTTTTAAAACAGCTAATAGCTAGAAGTTTTTAAGAGATTTCTTTGAGATTTATAAGAAATAAGAGTGTCTGGAAAATAAAATCGACATCATATATAATAAAAAACTCTAGAAAAAAAGCTGTGTATCTTTTGGTTTGCTAAATTTCAAGAAGTAAAGAGGATACTAATGATAAGTTGATAAAAAGAAAATTAATAATTTTCAAGCATATTACAAACGGAATTAAAATTATCTGGATATAATCGCAATTTTTATAATAAATGTATGTGACAGTTGTATGTCTTTTCAGCAACCAATCTTTGCACTACCACCTACGTTTCTTCGTTTATACAAAGAGCAAGATCCGATAAAAGTATATCTTTATCTGACATGTTTCAGATTTGAAAGTAAAACTCATACTGCAAAATCGGTAGTGTGTGTTCCCATCCGATTTTCAACATTATTGTACTGCAACTGCATTCGACAAAATCGTACTGCGCCATTGGAACGTGAGTGGCGGACTTTATACACCTCAAACAGTAGACTAAACAAATCTAAGTACGGTCTGGAACTGTAAATTACACTATCTGCGCGATGTCATGTGTTTATTTTAACGGATTTTAAATCAGGTAATGTTTACGCAAATGGCAGTATCTGAGAAGATACTGTCTTATGTCATTGTATAATACAAACTTTTAATACAAATGTATCTATTTTACTAAGTAGATACTGCCGTTTCATCATCATCATCATTCAATCTTCGCTTATCCACTGCTGGACATAGATCTCCCTCATAATTTTCCATCTATTTCGATCTTGTGCCTCTTGCATCCAATTCCTATGACAACGTTTTAGATCGTCAGTCCAACGTGTGGGACGACCTCTGCTTCGGTAGGCATCATCTCTTGGTCTCCATTCCAGTATCCGCTTTGTCCATCTATTATCTGTCATTCGAGCCACGTGACCTGCCCAGTTCCATTTCAGTGTTGCTACTCTCTCTACTGCATCAGCCACTCCTGTTCTTTGTCGTAGCTGGCGATTTGGGATCTTGTCTCGTAGTGAAACGCCCAACATAGCACGCTCCATCGCCCTTTGACACACACGGATCTTTTGAACTGTTCTCCTTGTCATGGTCAACGTTTCCGCACCGTAAGTCAACACTGGCAAAACACACTGATTAAAGGTTTTTCTTTTAAGGCATATTGGTATATCAGACGATTTGAAAATATGGTTCAGCTTGCCGAAGGCTGCCCAAGTCAGTCTTATACGACGGAGAAGCTCAACGGTTTGGTTATCTTTTCCTATGCGGATCTCATGACCTAGGTATTTATAGGCCATTACCTGGTCTATGGATCTTGTTCCTACGCATATATCTTCGCTGACTACAAGATTTGTCATCATCTGGGTTTTAGATATATTTATTTTCAATCCCCTTCTAGCGAGGAAAGGTAGAGCTGATTTAAAAGTTCTTTGGCCTCATCTATCCTATCAGCTATTAGTACAATATCATCTGCAAACCTTAGATGGCTAAGCTTTTCTCCGTTTATGTTTATGCCCTTGTCGGTCAGTTTTGCCCTTTTACATATATATTCCAAAAGCGTAGTGAACAGTTTCGGCGATATGGTGTCCCCTGGCGTACTCCACGTTGTATCGGGAATTTCTGGGTTTGACGATCACCCACTCTAACACTGGCTGTTGCGTTTTGGTATATGTGTTTAATTATATTTATATACCGATAGTCAATTCGGCATTCTGTCAAGGCTTCCACATTTTTTGTTGATTTACGGTGTCGAATGCCTTTTCATAGTCGACAAATATTAAAGCTAGTGGTTTATTATATTCAGTGCATTTTTCTATAAGATTTTTTATTACCAGTAATTACAAATTTCCAAAATTCCAATTTATTTTCTAGTCGTTTCGTAATTATTTTTGTAAATAGTTTATAAATCTGTGAAAGTAGACTTATGGGCCTGTAATTCCTGAGGTCGGTAGTATCCCCTTTTTTTATAAAGTATGATAATTTCTGCGTTATACCACTGGGTTGGTGTTATTGCTTCCTGCAAACATCTAGTGAATAGTTTGGCAAGGACCTGCCATAATCTTTTTCCAGCCACTTTTAAGGCATCTGCCACTATTTCATCGCCTCCGAGGGACTTATTGTTTTTCATTTCTTGCACTGACCTTCGAACTTCATTGGGTGTTACGTCCGGTAAAATTTCAGATCCCTGATTGATTATCTTTGGTAATGATCCACTCCGGTTACATTGCTGTTCTTTGTATAGTTGTCTATAAAATCTCTCTAATCGTGTTCATAATTTGAACTCTTTCCTCAATGACTTGCCCCTGTTCATTTCTTAAGTTGTGGACCTTTTTTCTTCCAATGGGCATGCTCTGTCTGAGTACTTTCAAGCTTTTGTTTTCTTTTATTACTCTAGTTATTTCCATCGTATTGTATCGTCTCAGATCTTTTCTAACTTCCTTTTTAATTTTCTTATTCAAAATTCTTAGTTCATCTTAGTTTTCTTTCCTCTAGAAGATGTTTTGTGTTGTGGCTTAATTTTTTGTTATTGTTTTCAGGATGAGGACAGTATTTCTTTTCAGCATTTTTCAGTATTCGAGTAATATTATTGTTTATTTCATTGCTGCTGATATTCTCTAAGTCGTGTGTATCCAAACTAGACTTAATATTTTCTTCGACAAGTGTTATATCTTCTGGGAACATCCACTTCCACTTTTCTTTTTGAGGATCATTTTTGTTCTTTCAACTTCAGTGTTAAAAGTGGTTTTTGCTCTAATTAGTGTATGTTTACTCCCTGCTGAAAATTTATTCAATACTTTTACATCCTGAACAATATCTTTCCGATTTGATATTATGAAATCAATTTCATTTTTTGTTCTTTGGTTCGGACTCTTCCATGTCCACTTACGTTGGGGTTTCTTTCCGAAGAATGAGTTCATCACAAAGAGATTTTCCTAATTCAAGTCAAGATTGAAGTCAAGAAACCTGTTACCTCTCTCATGTCTCCCACCAAATCCAAAGTTTCCCATAGCCGATTCTGCATCATCTTGTTTGAATCCGAATTTGGCGTTAAAATCTCCAATTATCAATGTGTAATGTGTTTTGTGTTTTGAAGTTTGTATAGCTGCTCTGATATTTTCATAAAATTGATCAACTTCGTCATCCGGGTGGCTAGTAGTTGGTGCGTAAGCCTGTATAATTTTAAGTTTGTATCTTGGGTTTAATTTAAAAATAAGATAAATGACTCTAGTACATATACTTTTTATTGTGATTATGTTTGGTACCCATTTTTTATGGATTATAAAACCTACTCCTTCAACAGATGAATCTTCGTTTTCTCTGAAATGGAACATATTTCTAGACTTAAGTATTATTTGATCTTCTTTTCGATGCCTAACTTCACTTATACCGATTATATCCCATTTTATGTGTTGTAGTTCATTCTCCAGTTCTATCATTGATGCTTCTGTTGATAAAGTTTGTACATTGTACATACAGTATTGTGCGAATTAATGGAATCATAGGCTGTTTTAATGAAAAAACAGTTTATTTAGTAAAAAATTATATTTTGACAAAACTATAAAGGTAAACTTACATCATTCAGTAGGAAATATGTCCCCCTTTGGCAGCAATTACTGCTTTTACCCGTTTTGGCATAGATTCTATGAGTTTCTGGCAGTTGTCAGATATCCTTTCATCTCGATACCAAACCTGAATGGCCGCTTCTATCATTTTTGTTTTAGTGGTACAGTCGATTTTTCGCAGTCTAGCTTTGCAAATGGCCCATAAATTTTCAATGGGGTTGAGGTCGGGCGAATTACCGGGCCAATCTAAAACATTAATCTTCTTATTTTTGAAAAATGCCATCATTTCCTTTGATTTGTGACAGGGAGCAGAGTCCTGTTGAAGAATCGCTCCTCCTTGGGGTTGACATTTTTGGAGTTGTTTGTCCAAATACTTTTCCAACATGGATTTGTATTTTTGGCTGTTCATCATGCCTTCAATTGGCACCAAAGATCCAACCCCCATGTATGAAAAACATCCCCAAAACATTTTCTTGTGAATATTGAAAAAATGAAAAAAAAATTCACAGTGATTCCATTAATTCGCACAATACTGTATATGCATTTTTCGTTTGTTTTAGTGGCCTGCACTCTTTCGGTGATTCTTAGCACCCTCTGCTTCAACACGGTTCTGACCGCCACCTTGGTCAGGAAAATTGTAACTGCCAGAGACTGAGGGGCGTACACTTGATGTATTCATCATGAGGGGAAATTTGGCCTTGAAACGCCGCGCTGGCCAAGCGGCTGGTGCGGCCATTAGTATGATTACTAATTCACTTAAGGCCCCACTCCATGGCCTGACACTAACCTTTACATGTAAACTGCCCTTTACATTCACATTAAAAATTATGTTCCAGATCTCTGTGTAGGCAAACAGCAGTATTTAGTTAATACGTTGGATACTGCCCGTTACCATCACATTGAGAGTTACTTTGTTAGTTAATACTTTTTGCCGTTGCTAGTTCTGGTATAAGTTGACTATAAATGTTCACCAAACCCTTTGTAAAAGTAAGAGCAGTTACTACTTAGGTAGGATACATTAATTTAAGTCAGTGTCAGTAAGTAAGTGTCATTTCTGACAAAAAATGTCACTTACGGCCTTTTGTCTTAAGAAGGCAATATTAGTTTCAGCAACTAAGTTATAGTTTATTTTTATGAACGAGAGAGTAATTAGCATAATTTTAACTGGTACCTCCGACCACTCCATGGGCGTGCTCAAGATTAATTGAAAAATTACTTTGAATAATTGTAAAAAATAAATGAATTATTTCAGTGTTATAAAGTGTTATGTGTATGTAAACAAAAGTGACCTCTTTTATCACACACTATATTAGAACTGACTGGCCTACATTAAAAAGGGTTTTAAAAAATTCACATTTTTTTTAATTTTTAAAAATTACAAAAGAGAAAAAGAGTTTTTAAAACCGTCTAAGGTATGTTAAATAGATGAATAAAAATATTAATATAAAACTTACAGCTACTTGTTACAAATCCAAATCAGATTCAGAAGATGAACTTTCAGAACCAAGATTTATAATAACTGGCTCGATCATTTTATCAGTAATATTGTCCAGCTTCCACATTTTTTCCTCTTCTTTAATAGTGTGATTTACTGCCTTTTCCCAGTTTTCAGGTTTTACATTATTTACGGCCTCCAAAAACAACTGTTTAACATCATGAATTTTAAAAGTGGTATTTTTTCTTGAAACTTCACTCTTTATCTGTGCCCATACCAGTTCAATCGGGTTTAATTCACAATGATATGGTGGGGATCTAAGTACTGTCATTCCACGATTTTTGGCAATTTCATCAATTTCGTATTTTTTAAATTTTTCTTTATGAAGGGCACACAACGAATAAAGTTCCTTTCTTATAGATCCGGGATGGTACGTAATATTTTTTGAACTCAGCCAATTCTGCAAGTCTTTTTTTAACCACTTGGTTGTGGGCAGTCCTTCTATAAGTCTGGAGTGATAACTTGCATTATCCATTACTATTACACAGTTCTTAGGAAGAAGATCTATCATTTGTTCGAACCATTCTTGAAAGACATCAGCGTTCATGTCTTCATGGTAGTCACCGGTACGAGTTGATTCAAAAGTTAATAAACCACCTTCAACAAAACCGTCTGAACTGCCAATGTGTACTATTATCAGCCTGCGTCCCTTTCCTGATGGTGGGTTTAAACCAGTAGATAAGTTATTTACAAAAGCGTGCCTTTGACTTGTAACAGTTTCATCCTGCCAAAATTTATTTGGTGTATGACCCTCGTTGATCCATGTTTCATCAAGATAAAATATTTTTCTTTTTTGGTTTCTCATTTCCTTTATGGTTCTTAGAAAATGTCTTCTCCATATGACAATATCGCTTCTTTCTAATAAAATAGACTTTCTGGGATTCTTTTTCCAGCGGAAGCCTATTTCTTTTAAAAGTTTCCATAACGTACTTCGACTCATTTCTGGGTAATCCTTATCATCTCGAACTGAGACAAGAACTTTATCCAATGTTGGAAATTCTTGTCTAAAGAAGAATTCATGCACTTTCCGTCGAAGTCCTTCTTTAAAATGATATTCTATTTGAAATTTTGGTTTCCCTGGAGCATTACGTGGCATTTGAAAACTACCACATTTCTCTTCTTTAATAACTCTGTAAATCGTAGATTTCCCAACACCAAGTGTACTGCTAACTAACTCAACGGTCTCATCAACACTTTCACATAAACGTTTGTCTGTAAATGATTTAAAACAATTAAATATTAATGTTTTTTCATTAACTGTTAAAGGACCAATTTTTCGGCGTTTACACGGCACTTCCAAATTTTCCATAACACTAGTATACACAATAAACTGCACCTTGCAACTGAAGTACCTACTTTTAGTGAACTGTTAAGAATTTTGAATACGCCACTTGGACCTTCCTACAAAATGGAAAAACCCACTATCACATTTTCTGTGGAATAAGTTTAGAAGGTAATTATCTAGTCAATTACTGTCGTAGATTCCTGGAATTAAAGAATTAAATGTTTGATTGTTGAAACCCTTACTTCGTGGAATGCACTCATTTCAGATAAAATAAAACGTTTTATTTTATCTAAAGAATTAAACTTTATTTTGCAAATAGGTAGGTACTTATTAAACTTTTATTGGTTATATATAACCAATAAAATAAACATCTTACATTTCTTGCAAATTCATTAGTACCTGTTAACCTCCATCACTCCGACACTGGCAACCTTATTTAGGGATTAGTAACCCTCACAACTATTGTATTCTATTCTGCTCCAACCTTTATACCTGGTGGTCATACTCAATTTAAAATTGTTTTCCTATATACTTCTGTAAACTTGTTGACAAATATCTGTTTTTCATTGAGTCACCCGTATCAACAGTTTAGGGATTTGCATACATAATTTATTGTTTTATTACTCTCTCATACATAAAAATACACTATAGTGTATCATCTGGACCACTAGTAGCCACCAAAATATATGGGTAAAAACCCCTTAAAAGTTATAAATTTGAAATTATTTTACATTATTAGTGTTTCTAATTTGTGATAGTTAAGTTACCGTTGGATAGGTAACATGGCGGCGTATGACTCTACATGAGTAAAATGGTCCTGAGACGAAGTGTCTACGAGGACCTGTTGATAACAACTTGAGTTGTCGCCATGTTACCTATCCAACGGTAACTTAACCATCACAAATTAGAAACACTAATAATGTAAAATAATTTCAAATTTATAACTTTTAAGGGTTTTTACCCATATATTTTGGTGGCTACTAGCATGTACAACCGTTTGCACTGATGATGGATTGTTTAATCCGAAAACGTTTTGCAATGTGTTTGTGATAGCCCGTTTGAGGCAATTTTATATACCTTTTATAAAGGATTTTAACAAATTTTTTTGTGATATATGGTATACAGCCAGCTACAGGAACTAGTTTCCTCGTGGAATATAAATTAATCTGAAATTTAGTATGATGTACTTGTATATTATATAATATTGTTGCAATATTAACACTTCAATAGATAAGATAAATGTAAAAAAGTATAACATTCTTTTCTGCGTGTAACTGGAAAAAAGTTTAGCCTTAATTAAACAAAATGTATTCAACTCATGAGTCGGTCTAATCCTTGATAATAATATAATAGACATTTAAACTGTTACGAATTGGTAATTCAAAGACATTTCATATTCAACTATTGGGAAACTCACTCGACGCGATACGAAACAAGTTTGAAAACCTTCATCATATGGGGATTTCTCAGTAGTTTCACTGACCTGCAAAAATTTCGCAGTGTTTTGTTTTTATACTCCACACCACATACACAGACGGTGTGATTAAGTCGCCGAAATTGGACCCATTGCGAGTTGTTGTTTATCGTGATCGTTCCGGTACCCGGAATAACCCAGTGTTTAGTGCATACTAAAACGACCAAAAATTCAACTTTAAGGTAAGATTTCTTTTTTTATGCACTTGAATCGAATATTAGATAACCTGATTTTTAATGTTTTATCAGCAGTACGTTTTGAATTTTTTTTTATTTCACCGCAAGTCACAATTTTTAGTCACAAAAATTTTAAAAACTTAATGTAATTGCTATTTAAATGGAAATAAGCCACAATAGAGGCGGTCTACGTGAGAAGGGCACACACGACAAAAGTGGGTTTTCAGAAAAACCACATTGAAATTTTAACTTCTTTGCTATACATTCTAATTTGTTGTTTAAAAATTGAGAATGCTAATTAGACATTAACAATATTTATCCATAAAGCAATTTTCTACGTATGAAATCGATAAAAATAAAGCAGGAGATAAAAACAGGAGATTTTTGATTGAAATTAATTTTGCATGTGAAGAAAAAGAAGTAATATAGAATAAAATAATTACAATTATATATTTACAATTATTTTAAACAAAACTTTAAGTTAAATATGTATATACAACATTTTTAACTACTATGAAGGACCTGGTGGACAATATTTCTCCATTCGCTTCTATTTTGTGCTTTTCTTTTCCAGTCCCTCACTTTCACGTGTTTAAGGTCTTCCTCCACTTTATTAATCCACCTCGTTCTGGGTCTACCTCTTCTTTTGGGGCCGATTAGTTTTCTGGTTATTACTAGTTTGGGCATTCTGTTTGCTTCCATTCTTTCCACATGTCCCAACCATCTGATTCTTTGTGACTTGACGAACTTGGTAATGGTAGGTTCTTTGTATAAAGCCATTAATTCATTGTTGGTTGTTCTCTCCCAACCATCTTCTGTCTTTCTTCCTCCGAATATGCGTCTCAGTATTTTCCTTTCCCATCTTTCCAGAGTATCCTCTTCCTTCTTATTTAATACTAATGTCTCACCGGCGTATGTTACTGTGGGTCGAATTACTGTTTTATATATTCTGAGTTTACCTTGTCTAGAAACATATTTTGAGTTCAGTAGGGCTCTTAAACTACCTAATTTTTTATTCCCTTCTGCTATTCTGGCTTCCAGCTCCATTCCTTTTTTCCATTTTCATCTAAAACTACACCCAGGTATTCAAATTTGTCCACCGTTTTAAAACTATAACTTTTACCACTTACAGACCTCACACTAAGTGATAGTCTGAAACTGTTGTACTCCTTGTTTTAAAAATCTGTACAGTTCAAAGTTTTCTTTATAACTTCGGGAACATGAAATGCCACCGCTACGATCATACTTTATAATAACATACTTCATAATTTTGAAGAGATCTTTGTTTCTAGACACACGTTTAGAGAAAAAAGGTTTAAGAAAAGAGTCTCAGTCTTGAAAAAGGTCACCATTCATTTTTACTTCAAATTTCGAAGGATTTTTCCAGCATGTAACCGTAGCAGGAAGGTATGGCTTAAGACTTCCTATTACTTCAGCTTTATTACTGGGCTTGTCGATCACACCAAAATTTCTGTAACATTGGAAAAAGCTAACCGGAAACAGTTGAATGGCAATTACCTAGCAATATACATTTCTTTTTTTATTTGCTCTCCTTTTGTAGATTTGTGGATTTTGTGGTTTTGTTATTTAGTAAAGTGTTGTCAAAGTATTACAAATTACTCTTGTTTCTTCAGTAATGACTACATCATGGGGTATACTAACCAAGTGCTACACCATTAACACAACAACGTCATTTTAAATGTTTCTGGGCCTGTTGAGAATGTTTTCCTCTTTTGAATAATCGTATGCTATCTCTTTCAGACATAGGATAGGTCCAGGTATGATACCTTGGTTTTTTTTGGTTAAGAGATTTCCTTCTAGTTTCTGGTCCGTACAGCTGGATAACTGGCTATCTTGGAGACTTTTGTTCTGGCAGTTGTAGAAGTAATCAAAAAGTTCTACTTGAAAATCAAGAGGCAGATTTTTGTGGCATTTGTTCTGGCAGCAGTCAGTAACTAAATTGAATGACTTGGAACTAACCTTTCCTGACAGAGATACATATTCTTCACCTTCAACATGACTTAATTTATTGGTTTTTTGTTTCTTATTTTTTTGTTTATGGATCACTTTCCTTTTCCTCTTCCCATCAGAACTATTAACTTCTTGAACATCTTCGTAATCACTATATTCTTCGTTACGTATTACGATTATTATCAGAATGAAACTTGATATAATAATAATATAAGTGTATAAATTTTATCAGAATAACAACAGTACTTTAATCTCTCTACAATATTATACGACATAATATGACAAGTGACCGAAACAAATGAGAAGCGAGAAAAAGCCCTCTATACAAAATACCCATAAAAACCGTTTATAAACAATCACATTAATTACTTAAATACTAAATTACTTAATTACTTAAATTAATTAAAGATAAAAATACGTTTATTGACGTTTCAATTTCCACTTCGGAAATCGTTCTCAAAATACAAACAGTAAATTAAACAAATTTTGTTTTTTGTTACATAGTGAAAAATTCTTCTAATAATTTAATTTTATCTGACTCATTTATATTGACAATTCAGACATACATTATGCATTTTAAAGTAGACGACTTTAAAATGATATTGCCAATATTGTTGAGTTGCGCTCCTGGGACGACTTTACTTATAAGATAGTTCATTCGATTACATGAAATCAACTTTAACTTGAGAATATCCGTCAGAAAAAAATCATAGCATGTAATTCGTCTTTAAAAAGACAAACACATGACATGATGACAGTAAAATTCTCCTGTTAGTGATTCCATAGTAAATTATGAGGGAAAAACCAGGAAAAAAACCTCATAATACTATCCCGACATTGTAAGTATTTGTTCGTGAATTTAGTTTACCTTCAACAAACATCAAAATTCTGATTTTATATGTTACGTTATTTAAAAAACATAAATGATGTATCCTCTATATGTTACTGACTTACTAATACTGGTATTTTCTTATTAATAACTTCCTCTTTCAATATTGGTAACCAGATCCTACTACATTCTGCCGAGGAATTTGCGACACAATTGGTCTCATTTAGCATAATTAGAGCCGCTTCTTTGATTTTTCTTTTTTTACCATCCGTTTGTTTTAGGACTACATTTGAATTATTCCATTAAATCCTATGTTCATTATCCCATGCGTGTTTACAGATTTAAGATAAACTAAATTCACGAACAAATACTTACAATGTCGGGATAGTATTATGAGGTTTTTTTCCTGGTTTTCCCTCATAATTTACTATGGAATCACTAACAGGAGAATTTTACTGTCATCATGTCATGTGTTTGTCTTTTTAAAGACGAATTACATGCTATGATTTTTTTCTAACGGATATTCTCAAGTTAAAGTTGATTTCATGTAATCGAATGAACTATCTTATAAGTAAAGTCGTCCCAGGAGGCAACTCAACAATATTGGCAATATCATTTTAAAGTCGTCTACTTTAAAATGCATAATGTATGTCTGAATTGTCAATATAAATGAGTCAGATAAAATTAAATTATTAGAAGAATTTTTCACTATGTAACAAAAAACAAAATTTGTTTAATTTACTGTTTGTATTTTGAGAACGATTTCCGAAGTGGAAATTGAAACGTCAATAAACGTATTTTAACCTTTAATTGTGGCTTATTCCATTTAAATAGTAATTACTTTAAAATGCCACAAGTAAATAGCTTCAGAACAATATTACAAATTTAATTTTTTCGACAAATTCGAAAGCCGTTTTCAACATACAAATTTTGAATTAAAAAATATTGTATTATGAAAGGATATTTAATAATAATAATAATAGTAATAATAATACGACTTAAGAGAATACAAGTTTACAATTTATTACATAAAACAATCTGTGTCTGTCCTAGTTTGGCACAAGTCTAGCTCAAGGGTACTCAACTGAACCAAACCAGAACCTTAATCGAATACTATTTTGTCACTTAATGCAAGACACTTTAAACAATGGCTTTTATGTTATTTACGCTATTAAAAGAAAATTACGAATTTACAGTTAATAGAATTGGATAAATATTATAATTGGTCTACACATTAGCTACTAAATGGATAGTTTAGATGATTTATTAAGACTTCAAAACTGTTTCTGTATTTTTTTCTTGTATTTTTCATATTTTAATAAGGTATTTACATCTAAGTGGAGAAAAGGATTAGGAATAGAATAAAAATTTTAACAGCATTATACTCGTAACTGACAAAATCCCTATTTTAAGATATTCGATGTTTTAGATTTGATCAATTGCGATTAACAGTAATGACTGATTAAAAATCTTGTTACAATATAGCAATATATTTTTTGAGTACAAATTTAATGAGTGCGTGAAATTTTCTTTCAAAATATTTGAAATTAGACCTTTGATAAATATGACATTTAATCCATACAAATCATAAAATAAGGTAAAGTAAAAAGTCTTAATCAACTGTTATAGATTATCAATATAAACAAAATAACATAAAGTCATGATCAGTTTTTTTAATCATCTAAAGCTCCAGGTTCCATTGAAGTTGGTAAATTATTCCTAAACGTGTACCGGCTAGCTTGTCTCCGGAGGCGTGTCAGGTAGAAGCTGACAGCCGTGCCGGACGCATTTAGAAATTCGGAGAAATACTTGGAAATTCCAAGTGTGGGCAAATCCGAATTTCTAATTGACTCGATGCAGGGAAATTCCACTTTTGCTACGTAAAACAAAGGATTTGTTTTATATAAAAGCAGATGGAATTTCTCTCATCGGTCAGTCGAGCTTGCCTCTTCTACTGTAGACCTAGTCGGTGCTATTATTGTTCCAACTAAGTTATTGTTTTATTTCTGATTTCCTATATACCATTTTTATTTTAGCATTATTGTATATTCAGACCTTTTCAGGTTAGAATATTACACATTGTTCATGTACTTATTGTTTGATATTTTATTTGATTATTTTGATTGATTATTTTCTTGTATTTGTATCTAAGCTGTTCTTTCCGGTAAGTCAAAGAACTCTTAGAAATATTGCTTTGCTATTTTATTCGACTTGTTAATTTGTGTGTGTCTAAGTCGTTCTTTTCCGGTGAGTCAAAAGAACACTTAGAAGTATTTTCATATTTGCATTATTATTTCTGATACTTTTATCTAAGATATTATTTCATATTATTGACTATTTTATTTTCTATTTTTCGTTAAGTTGTTTCTTCCGTAAGTCAAGAAACACTTATAAATATTTGTACATCTATTTTACCATATTCTCTTGTTTATTTTCTGCTCTAAGTTGTTTCTTCCGTAAGTCAAGAAACAATTAGACATATTTCTATAATCTATTTCCCTTTTGCATTTCTTGTTTTATACTTGAATGTTTTATTTTCTAAGCCGTTTCTTCCGTAAGTCAAGAAACACTTAGAAATATTTCCATATTTTATTTTCACATTTACATATTTTTCACTTTCTTTTTATATTTCTGTTCTAAGTTGATTCTTCCGTAAGTCAAGAAACACTTAGGAACATTTATCTTGTATTATATTTTTATACCGTTTGATTTATTTTGATTTACTAAGCTATTCCTTCCGTAAGTCAAGGAATACTTAGATTATTGTACCTGTTCTGTTTTCTATCTTTGATCCGTTATTTCGTAACCGTTCCTTGGAACTGTTACCTATAACCGATACTTGTCACGGTAACTGTTACTTTATACCAGTGGCGATTATTAACCCTTTTGATAACGACAAACAAAGATGGTCAACACACACGATCAAATTCCGGGGACAGGAAGAAGTCCGAAGAGCCGGCGATGGGTCCCACAGGCCCAAATGCCCCCTCTCGGCAACAAGCTCACACATTGCACATTGAAACCCCTCAGGGGTGATGTTCGGCATAAACTAACTTAATTTGAGAAATCGGGAATTATTAATAAAATAATTTCTTTAACACATATCTTTATTTATTTATATTTTAATAAATCAAAATGTAATAACAATTAAATTGAGGTTCTAACAACAGGGAATTAAGCATCTATATACAAAATCTCAAGAAATAAAGAAACTTAGCTCTACTCTATGAGAAATCCTCCTGCTGTTCTCTTCTCAACTCGGACCATACAATGTCTGCAAAAACCATGCCGCTAAGCCGAAACCATGTGGATCCCTCTCCAATCCAAAGCCATGCGGATTTTCAAAATCGAGATGGATTTCTTATTCAAAAAAAAAAACAATTCCATTTTCGTATTCTTCGACCCAAAAAATCCATGTCAACGTAAATTTTCTTATATCATAATCAAGGTGGATTTTCTTGAATAAAAATCAAGGTGGATTCTCTTGAATAAAAACCAAGGTGGCTAGAAAAACAAAAACCGCTATAAAATTCGTCATGGCACGAGTTTTGTCCAACAACAGAAGAATTCTGGCAAGCGGAAAGCTCTTCTCTCTGAGACCTGTATACCGATCCAGAATTCTCTGATGTTGCCAAAACTCACAAATTAATAATTGTAATTAATAGATAAATTATTAAATGAAAAATGAAAAAGACAAAGTTGTGCGATAAAATACGATTTATATTGAATTATTATTATTACAGCAAAGGTAAAAAGAAAATAAAAATTGTAAGCAGTTTTTAAGTACTAGCGTACACAAAATTATACGAAAAACTAAAAGTGTTCTTGATTAAAGTATGAAAATATGTTGTTGTAAAAAGAGCAAAGTATTAACTTACCCAGACCGTTGGAAGTTTCTGACCACGAGGACTTATTTTTTTAATAATACCTTCTCGTTTGCTGGTTTATTTCAAAAAGAAATTAAATCGGATCGGATTGA
This sequence comes from Diabrotica balteata, assembly GCA_918026665.1. Lineage (NCBI taxonomy): Eukaryota > Metazoa > Arthropoda > Insecta > Coleoptera > Chrysomelidae > Diabrotica > Diabrotica balteata. The sequence goes on from OU898284.1 coordinate 78,962,391, forward strand.
TAGAAGTAAATTATTTAGGAGTGGGGTTTCTGTTTCTTGTACGATAAAGTAAGCGAAGGTAGGACTACGAGGGGACTTAAGAAATTAATCAGCGGATTTATTTGTAATAGGAAAATATTGAAATAAAATATAGGAATACAAACAAAGGAAAAAGAACTTATTATCAATGAAAATCAAATAGTATGAGCAGAAAATAGTGGAAAGTACTTTGAAATTAATAAGAACAAAAATGTAACGTTTTAAACGTTACAAACGTTTGTCTGCTTTTAGGCATGTGTCCACACAGTTTGAATATAATAAGTTGTTTTCTTTCAGTCATTATGCCTCTAGGAATGGACTTGGGTGAAGGTTTTGTCATTCCCTGTTTTGCAATCTTTGCATATAAAATGTTTACTTCACTTTCTGTCTCTGAGGTGAATCTAATTTTGAACGAAAAAGTATATTTGCCTCTAGAAAAATTTACTTGAACCATTTGATTTAGGTATCGCCTGGGATTAATTTTATTCAAAATCCACAAGGAAAACAATTCCTATAGCTGGCTGTATACCACGTATCACAAAAAAGAGGTTAGTCTTCGTAAGTGGGTATATTTATTTAAAAACCCTTAAAAGGGCTACATAAAAAAAACAAACGTTTTCGGACTAAACAGTCCATCATCAGGTTTAAATTTTAAAATTGCCTAAAATAAGTATAAACCATTTAGTTAAAACAAACATGGTTATGAAATTTTGACTATGGTTAAAAAGCAAAAATGGCTATACTTACTAGGTTAAAATGCCTGAGCCACCAAAATACATGGGTAAAAACCCTTTAAATTACATATAGTTGTAAAAGATTATACATCTTGTTGTTAAAAAACTGTGATGTTCAGTATTAAATTAAATATGACTTCAGGTAACATACATTGCTGAAGTGAGTTCCAGAGCCGGGGAGTAAACCTCTACACACGGAGAACAGCTGGAAACTGATTGACAATATACCTATGAACGGTGTCAAAAACAAAATGTCAATGTAACATGGGACTATATTAGTTATACCTAGTATTACTACAACCAAAAGATTCAAAAATTATTTTGATGATTTTAAAAAATAATAACAGCAATCTAGGTGTTGGGATTTAAAAATTTGGGTTATAATCGATGTGAAATCACCGATGGTGTTAAAGTCATGTTTAAGAGGATGACCTGTGTATTAGGCAACCTATGTTACTTTTTGTCGTATGGAATGTGGTCTAAAAGTGTATTTTATGTTAGATTAGCTTATATATATATATATATATATATATATATATATATATATATATATATATATGAAAATTATCCTTTTATGTTTATCACATCTAGGACAAGGTAAAAATTTAATAGCAAATATTATAAGCTAATATAAGACCTCATATTTAAATGACTTTATTTAAGACTGCTAGTGTGGTGAAAAATTAATAAAAATGAGTTTAGTAAATTGAAAATCTACAGGCTGAAGAAATTAAAGTTATAACCTATGTGATTAAATTTAAAATTGAAGAGGCTGAACTCCTCGGAGACTTGATGAGAATAAAAGTAGAGGAAATGACTGAAGAAGAAGGGAAGGTTAAAGGAGAAAAGGAGTTAATCAACAATTAGAGATAATAGGGTCCTTCATGCTTACAGCATCTAGCACCCTGGACAAAATCTATATTATATTATATATATATATAATATATATATATATATATATATATATATATATATATATCCGGTTTTTTAGGCTTTACGCCCGTCCGGTAGCAAAGCCCGTACCGGAGCCGCAAGCCCTTATCTCTTGCCGTACTGCTCCACCATAGGCCAATCAGATCCCAGCATATCCTAGTCTAAGCCGCAGATTCATCTAGAATTTTAAACTGCTGCGTTAGACTTTTTGTTTTCTGTACACCGAGCTGGGGCTCGATCCCACATCCACTGAACCATTCGACAGTGAAGCGAATGAGAGGCAGCCGCACAGCCCGCTGAGCTATCTGACCGACCAAAATCTATTTTAGTAGTAATAAATTCGGTTTGTAAAAATCTAAAATTTGATGTATGAGTGTGCTACTAAGTTGTTGACTAAGAGAAGGTGAGAAATGTTGGATAAGGATTTTTTTGTAATAGGGAAAAATTATGAATTTTGATAAACGGTTAGATAATGTTTGAATGATTGCTGAGTTTAAAACTATTGAGTGCATGTTTGATATATGAGTTGACCAAGAAATAATGAAAGAGAAAGAATGGACAGGAATGTGATGTAGATGTGAAGAGTGAAGAAAATGGTAAAATATTATGGTATGATAGATATGGGTGGTTCTGAAGTTAACACTAGAGTCGAAAAGTTATGAGGGGAAAGTGTGGCAAAAGTTAAGAGAATGGTTGTTTGAAGAAACACAAATATTATGAATTTTGATAAAATGTTAGATAATGTTTGAAAGAATACTGAGTTAAAACTACTGAGTACATGTTTGATAAATGATTTGACCAAGAAATAATGAAAGATAAAAGAATGGATAGGAATGTGATGTAGATGTGAAGAGTGGAGAAAATGGTGAAATATTATGGTATGATAGATATGGATGGTTCTGAAGTTAACAATAGGGTCGAAAATTTATGACGTGAAGGTGTGGCAATAGTGTAGAGCTTCAAAATTTTCTAAAAAAAAAATTCTAAAACTAGAACTATATGAAGACTTGGAAATAGTCAAAGAAAAGCAAAGTAGCCCCAATTGCGTTAATCGTCATGTATCGTTCAACCGGGACTTTCAACCCTTACATCGACAACTCTTCTCATAGTCCACGCTTCACAATATTGCCTCACTTTCTTTTCCCGACTATCCTATACAAACTTAAACATCTTTAATCCTATACAATATTTGTGTTTCTTTAAACAACCTTTCTCTACACTATTACCACACCTTCACCTCATAAATTTTCGACCCTATTGTTAACTTCAGAACCATCCATATCTATCATACCATAATATTTCACCATTTTCTCCACTCTTCACATCTACATCACATTCCTATCCATTCTTTTCTCTTTCATTATTTCTTGGTCAACTCATTTATCAAACATGTACTCAATAGTTTTAACTCAGTATTCTTTCAAACATTATCTAACATTTTATCAAAATTCATAATATTTGTGTTTCTTCAAACAACCATTCTCTAAACTTTTGCCACACTTTCCCCTCATAACTTTTCGACCCTAGTGTTAACTTCAGAACCACCCATATCTATCATACCATAATATTTTACCATTTTCTTCACTCTTCACATCTACATCACATTCCTGTCCATTCTTTTCTCTTTCATTATTTCTTGGTCAACTCATATATCAAACATGCACTCAATAGTTTTAAACTCAGTAATCATTCAAACATTATCTAACCGTTTATCAAAATTCATAATTTTTCCCCTATTACAAAAAAAATCCTTATCCAACATTGCTCACCTTCTCTTGGTCAACAACTTAGTAGCACACTCATACATCAAATTTTAGGTTTTTACAAACCGAATTTATTACTACTAAAATAGATTTTGTCCAGGGTGCTAGATGCTGTAAGCATGAAGGACCCCTATTATCTCTAATTGTTGATTAACTCCTTTTCTCCTTTAACCATCCCCTTCTTCTTCAGTCATTTCCTCTACTTTTATTCTCATCAAGTCTCCGAGGAGCTCAGCCTCTTCAATTTTAAATTTAATCACATAGGTTATAACTTTAATTTCTTCAGCCTGTAGATTTTCAATTTACTAAACTTATTTTTATTAATTTTTCACCATACTAGCAGTCTTAAATAAAGTCATTTAAATACGAGGTCTTATATTAGCTTCAAATATTTGCTATTAAATTTTTACCTTGTCCTAGATGTGATAAACATAAAAGGATAATTTTCATATATATAAGCTAATCTAACATAAAATACACTTTTAGACCACATTCCATACGACAAAAAGTAACATAGGTTGCCTAATACACAGGTCATCCTCTTAAACATGACTTTAACACCATCGGTGATTTCACATCGATTATAACCCAAATTTTTAAATCCCAACACCTAGATTGCTGTTATTATTTTTTAAAATCATCAAAATAATTTTTGAATCTTTTGGTTGTAGTAATACTAGGTATAACTAATATAGTTCCATGTTACATTGACATTTTGTTTTTGACACCGTTCATAGGTATATTGTCAATCAGTTTCCAGCTGTTCTCCGTGTGTAGAGGTTTACTCCCCGGCTCTGGAACTCACTTCAGCAATGTATGTTACCTGAAGTCATATTTAATTTAATACTGAACATCACAGTTTTTTAACAACAAGATGTATAATCTTTTACAACTATATGTAATTTAAAGGGTTTTTACCCATGTATTTTGGTGGCTCAGGCATTTTAACCTAGTAAGTATAACCATTTTTGCTTTTTAACCATAGTCAAAATTTCATAACCACGTTTGTTTTAACTAAATGGTTTATACTTATTTTAGGCAATTTTAAAATTTAAACCTGATGATGGACTGTTTAGTCCGAAAACGTTTGTTTTTTTTATGTAGCCCTTTTAAGGGTTTTTAAATAAATATACCCACTTACGAAGACTAACCTCTTTTTTTTTAATTTTATTCAGTTTATATGCAGAAGAACCATCTTTCCATTCAAAATAGTCAGCTAATTCCATAACAATTACTTTAGCATTACTTGCAGCATTTGCTACTGCATCCGATATAAATATAACAAGCGAGTCTTCTACAGCTGGCGCCGCTTCTCGCATCCTAATTTCCAGCGTTTTCTGTCGAAGCAATCTTCAGTTGTTAGATCTCTGGCGGTCATTGCATCGTCGACATCGTCTCTCCAGGATCGTCTTGGTCTACCTCGTTTTCTTCTAGTTGGCGGAGTCCATTGTTCTATTTTTTTTGGCCATCTATTTTCCGGCATTCTCTGAAGGTGTCCATACCAGTTAAGTCTTTTGGCTTCGATTGTGTCTATTATATCTACATCGATTTCCATTTCTCTCCGAATATCTTCGTTTCTCACCCTATCAAGTCTAGTGAGCTGGCAACATCGTCTCCAGTAGTTCATTTCCATGGCCTTAATTTTTGATTTGTTTCTTTGGTTTATTTCCCAGAGTTCGGCGCCATACAGTCCAATACTTTCTATTATTGTTTTATAAATTCTTCTTTTATTTTCTTTTGTTATTTTTTTATTCCATAATAGTCCGTGTAGCTGTCTGGTGGCTGATCTTGCTTGGCCAATCCTGGAATGTATTTCTTCGCTACTTCCTGCTTTTGATGTTATTTGGACTCCCAAGTACTTAAAATTGTCTGTTGGTTTTATAGTTCCCATTTCTATTTGTAGGCTTTCTGGTTGTTCTCCTACAACTAAGTACTCAGTTTTTTGTATATTAATTGTGAGGCCCCATTTGGTGTACTCATTTTCCAGTTTTCTAAGCATGTAGCTTATATCACTCTCGTCTTCAGCTAGAATGGCTTGGTCATCAGCGAAATGTATCGTGTACAATCTATCATCTCCGATTGGGATGCCCATATTGCAGCACTTTCTTCTCCACAGTGAGAGTGCCTCATTTAGATATATTTTGAAGAGTGTAGGTGCTATGCAGCAGCCTTGCTTTAGGCCCTTACTAATAGGAATTTCTCTAGTTAATCTATTTCCAGTTTTAATGTTTGCCGTCATATTTTTGTAGAGCTGTTGTACTGCTTGTATATTTTTTTTGCTTATTCCTTGTTTTTCCATTGCTACCCAAAGCATTGAAAGTGGTACACTATCGTATGCCTTTGTCAGATCTATAAAGACTATATGAGTTGAAAGGTTGTGGGCTAATCTTTTTTCGATAACTTGCTTTAGAGAGAATATACTGTCCATGCAGGATCTGCCTGCCCGAAAACTGCATCCGAAAAGTCTTTAAAATCATATATTTTACCCATTTGCTTCATGGAGCGTTCCACTTGGTGGTGGAATGAGTCCGGAGCCATGAAGGTATGGTCATGCTCAAAATACTTAATACTTAATTTTTCAAGTGCGATTACAATACACGTAAATAAAGTAAACAAAGCCCAGTTTTTATTTTGAGCAGAGCAATTGTCAAGCTACATTATAACATTTTTAGCGTCTCGCTGAGACAAAAAAAATTTATAGAATGTGCTGGCAATATCCGACTTACTCCGTCCGGCTATTCCTTCGTGCCATAAAATTGCAGTTGGTACTGTTGGCTTTCTAGCAGTGACGACAAAACTTTCATTAAAAGCAATTATTCTAGGTGTAAAAATAATCTCCTTAAGCATATCCATTCTCGGAAGCATTATGACCTAGAATATCACAACAAAATAAAACATTTATAATTAATATAATATTTTATTACCTTTTGCAAATCCGCTGAAACTACCATTGATGAATCGTCCCAGTTACTTTTTGCAGACGAGTCAGTTTGATATTCTGATCTGACAGCAGTGTATTTATTTTGATGTACACCAACGTTGCATTCCTCACAATTATCCACCAATGCATCCTTTTTGTGAGACGTGGATTTTGAATGCAAGTCAAATGATTCACACAACCAGCACTCTTCGTGTCCTAATTTTACAAATGAAATATTTAAAGTTGCGACAACTTCTCGATATAAATAATACGAAAACTTGATATTTGGATATTTTTCAATAAAATTCTGGTACATCATTTTTATTGTGATGTCACTGGGAAGATAACGTCGTTCTGGTGCGTGTTCCCGACGGTAGTGTGGTTCTGTGGTTTGAAAGATTCTATATGTTCTTTAATAATATTTCGATCTATTTTAATTTTTCCTGTCTTTCCTTGTTTATTCCTGTTGACCGTCACTTTTGAATTTGTTTTAGTAAGGGCATCTCTAATAACTCTGTCATTTTTCTTTTCATATCCCAGCGTTCTCATAAAAAATATTTTGCAGACACTTTGTTTGCATCCGTCATTGTCTTTAAGAAAATATAAAAAACTTTTCGACCTTCTAGACACAACACTAGCTGTGGTTTTCCGTTTGGTTACTTGTTCAGATGCGTTATAAAATAAATTTTCTGTTCGTCTTTTTGCAATTTCCAAAATTCTCCATTTATTTCTGTTCGTCTCGCTTCTGTAATTTTTTCGGAACATCTTCTCTTGCAAGAGATACAAGATGGTTTTACACCGTGCTTAGCAATTGTGGCTGTTAATTTCTTTTTTTTTCTCATTGCTAGGCTCTCTTTAAATTTCTTTCGTTTACGGATTTCCCCTGTTTTAGTTAAATTGTCTTTTTCCGCCTTTCAACAGATACATATATTATATCTACCAAGATTTCTTGAATAAAAGGGAGACAGTCTTCCTTACCTTCTTCTTCACCTTTGGAATCAGATTCTTCAGGAACAACATTTGCAGCTCTCAAAGTTATATCACTAATAATCTTCACTTTATTTAAACCTTTTCTGTTTAATTTCGGTTCCTCAATTTCTTCCGTCTCTGAATCTGACAAAATAAAATCGGGGTCATTATCATGCTGAAGTTTAGTTTTCTTCACGACACATCGTCGTAAATGTCTGCTATTTCTGTCCATTGTTACTGGTTCAGTTAAAAAACTTAATGTAAACAACTTAAAAACACTATAACAATAAGATTAATACTAGTAAATAACTGAAAATCAGATACGCCGAATAACGCTTACAACCGTTTAATTTTTAGGTTAAGAAACTAAAAAGGCGGGAACACTATGAATGATTAGGTTAGATCTTCCTGTTGTTAGAATATTTTGTCGAAACTACACAATTGTTAAGCAAATTTGTCGTAACTACAAATCGTCTTGTGAAGATACGACTAAAAATGTTAACAAATAGAGATTCGACAAATTGGCTTAACATAAACTGTAAAAATGCAGATCCGACAAAATTTTAAAGTGGAATTACTTATTATTAAACAGCTGATATATCTATTACAAAAAGTTGTGAATTCCGAAAGAATGTTAATGTTTGTTTCATCAACTTCGAAAAGGCGTTCAACAGAGTACAACACGATACGCTTTTCAATTGCCTACGGGCAGCAGGACTTGACCAGTATGATATAAGACTGCTGAAATGCTAAACAAGTTAGACGAATCTTAAAGATATCGTGGGTTTCGCACACTTCCAATGAAGATGTTCTTTAAATGATCAATTCAGAACGTCTGCTCATAAACACCATAAAGAGGAGAAAACAGAATACTTCGGCCATATAATTAGAGGACCTAAATACCATCTACTTCGCCTTATAATACAAGGAAAATTGAAAGGAAAGAGATGGATTGGTCGAAAGAAACTTTCATGGCTGCGTAATATTACACAATAGTGTGGTTCCACAGAGGAAGAATTGCTTGTGTTATATATGCTTGTATGATATAAGACTGATGAAATACTTATATTACCATCAAGTAGCCTCTATCCAAATGGGAGACAGTCCGACTGAAAAAATATCCATCAAACGTGGAGTACGGCAGGGTTGTGTTTTGTCACCCACTCTTTTTAATCTGTACTCTGAAGAAATCTTTAGGGAGGCTTTGGATGACAGACAAGAGGGAGTAAGACTAGGTGGAGAAGTAATCAACAATATTAGATACGCTGACGATACAGCCATTCTTGCAGAAAATTTACAAGATCTCCAAACATTACTAAATCTAGTCAGTGAAGCAAGTTATCGGAGAGGCCTTAAAATCAACATTTCAAAGACAAAGTGGATGGCAGTTGGAAAGATCAATATAGATCAAGGTCTGATTTCTCTTAATGGAGAGGAGATCGAAAGGGTAAATCATTTCAAATACCTTGGCAGCTGGTTAAATGTAAATTGTGACTCTGATGAAGAGATAATAACCAGGATCGAAATATCACGTAAGGCTTTTATGACCTGGAAACCAGTTTTATGCAACAGAAACCTGTCGATGAATATTCGTAAGAAGGTCCTGAAATGTTATGTGTGGTCCATCCTATTGTATGGTTGTGAGACATGGACGTTAAAAACCACAATGCTAAACAAGTTAGAAGCATTCGAATTGTGGTGCTATAGACGAATCCTAAAGATATCGTGGGTTTCGCACACTTCCAATGAAGATGTTCTTCAAATGATCAATTCAGAACGTCTGCTCATAAACACCATAAAGAGGAGAAAAACAGAATACTTCGGCCATATAATTAGAGGACCTAAATACCATCTACTTCGCCTTATAATACAAGGAAAAGTGGAAGGAAAGAGATGGATTGGTCGAAAGAAACTTTCATGGCTGCGTAATATTAGACAATGGTGTGGTTCCACAGTAGAAGAATTATTTCGCGCAGCAGCCGACAGAGAAAGGTTTCAGGAAATTGTAAACATGATGACGGCCAACGTCTGAATACGGACACGGCATCCAAAGAAGAAGAAGATAGCAGTTTCATTCTTAACATATAGGTATATTATTTGGCTATTAATGTGTTGGCTTTACAAGCTAAAAATACTCTAAAAAAAACATATAGGTAGATTATTTGGCTATTAATGTGTTGGCTTTATAACCCAAAAATACTCAAACTTGCAAATACGACTTATATTCTTAACAGGGCAGGATATGAGAAAGATCTCTGAAATATAGCGGTGTTATAGTTAATGTTAGGTTAATCCTGCTTCTAATGTTAAGGTTATGTATATCAATATTGTTCTGAAGCTATTTTATTGTGGCATTTTAAATTAATTACTATTTAACTGGGAATAAGCCACAACTAAAGATAAAAATACGTTTATTGACGTTTCAATTTCCACTTCGGAAATCATTTTCAAAATACAAACAGTAAACGAAAATATACTTTAAACGTTGCTTAAAATAAACATATAAATATTCAGTAAAAACCTAACTAGCATTGATAAAAAAAGAGAAGGATAATACGATATTAAAAGCAGTTGACTTATATTAATATGTAATTTATTCGTGAACTAAATTATCGTTATGTAAATTTTCTTCATTTGTTGTTTATTATTATATGTAAAGTTATTTTTCTTCTTGGAAAACATACGTCGTCACATGAAACAACTGGAGCATGTTTGTGTAAGGATAATTTTGTCAACATACTAATCTAATGTTCCTGTAGCCTAAGCATATTATTTAAATGTTTATTTTATTTACAAAAACCGGCTTTAACCCAATAAGTTTATTATAACATATTATAACATATAACAGTCTATTATAAGCGGTATTATAACAGTTGATTACACTCTGCATAATAAACTAAAGTCTTTTAAAAATAAAATTAGACATTTCAATTGCAAAAAAGGGACTTGTTAAGCCTTCTGAAACATGGAGTAATTCCCTGAGTATACTCAGTTTTTTATAACAACATGTCCTCGGCTAGAGGAAAGAAAGATGAGGCAGTATGGAACCGCAAGGAAGGCGAGGATTCGGACTTCGATTAATTTTTTTTTTAGTGTTTAATGAATGTATTTATAAGTTATAAGACTTCTACCTTATTCAATATATATAGATATGTATATATATATATATATATAATATATATATATATATAATATATATATATATATATATATATATATATAACGCAAGTTTTGACTTATGTTTTACCTTGTATTTTATTCCAACTAGTTGTCACGTCACTATTTTAATTATTATCTTACTGTTATTTAACCCTACCTGGAAATAATTATAATATAAATAAATTCGTGATATTTGATGAATTCAAAGTAAAAGACCCTAATCAGGGTTTATTTGGGATGAAGACTTTTTATAGAATACTAAAAAAAGTTAGTGAACAATTGCTCCATGTCCAGAGTTGTAAAAATCTAAGTAGTACAAAGGTGATATGTCCATACAAATTTTAGTAAATCTTTAATTTATTGGAAAATATTTTAGAAAAAACTCACATTATTATTGTAATTATTTTCGTAAGATTGCATTGAGTTAGTAAAATAATTAATAAAACAAAATTATATCAATATAAGGTTGAATGTTCGAATAATTAAACTTTGAGGGTGTACAAGGCAACTATCGAACACGGTGATTAATTTAATCTTGCCCAAGTACTTTCGATCAATAGATCATCTTCAGGGGCATCTGAAATAAGCCAAGAAACGTTTTTTTATAAAAAGGAAAATTAATTCACTTGGATAAAAAAACTCCAAGTTTATGGTTGAAAAAAATTTTTATATGTGATAAACGTTTATAGACTTACTTCGTCAATTGTGGCCTATCCGACATAGTAGAATGTCATAAATGTAAAATCTGGACATAACAATACAAAATACACTACACTAAGACAAACAAACACTTTAAAATTTATATGGAGAAGCTACATATTGTGAAGAAGCCGGAGACAGAATGGGCTCCCGGTCTGACGGAAATGTAGAGATGACATGTGACAAATGACAGCTTATGAAGGGCAGTTATGTGATCTGCACCTTTCAAAATTCTATGACACTAAGTATTGACCAAAGGTCCAACTGACACCACTATAGGAAATCGACTGATGAAATATAAAATTATATAGTATATTTTTTATGTAGATTGAATAATTCCAATCTCACACTCAAACCTGTCTATAATAATTAGGATGTTGGTTTGAGAGCAATTGAAGTTGACATAAAGTATGAATGTGAGAAAAGACTAACAATATATTAGACAGTGGATGGTTGACTACAATAAAATGGTCCACCAAGCGCTATCAGTACTGTAAAAAAGAAAAATCTGAATATGCAGTTAAATTAATACCTTTATTAATAAAACAAAGCTATGGTTAAATTGTTAATGACACTATTACTAAATATAACAACAGAAAGTTAACTGTATCTAATCCTATAACACCTAGGTTATATGGACTGCCTAAAATCCATAAACACAATTGTCCCATAAGGCCTGTAGTAAGTTTTTGTAACACTCCAGTTTCTATATTTTCAGAGTTTATTTACAACACAATACAGTCTATCACTAATTTTAAACCTAAGTTCTCTATTAAAAATTCTTTAGATCTAATAGAACGTTTAAACAACATTAGGATAGAAGAGGGTTTTTATTTAGTTTCTTTTGATGTTTCCAATTTGTTTACTTCTGTACCAAGAGATGAAACATTACCTTTAGTACACAACCTTCTAGACAATTGCAACATATCTGCAAAGGATAAACATGCTATATTAACTATGCTTAAATTCTGTCTGGATCAGGACTTCTTTCAATTCAATCAAAAAATATATAAACAACCAACAGGTTTAGCAATGGGATCTCCATTATCACCTTTTCTAGCTGATATTTTCTTAGATAGCTTAGAACAGAAGTTTGTTAATAACAACAACAAAATAGTTTTTTGGTCTAGATATGTTGATGATTGTATAGCTCTCATACAGGGAACCCAAGATGATGCTTTACAGATTCTGGATGATCTTAATAACCTCCATCCTAACATCTCTTTTACTCTGGAACCAGAATCTGACAATAAGTTGAACTTCTTGGATATGACTATTTCCCGTAAGAAAGATTCTTTAGAGTACAACATTTATAGAAAACCCACCCAAACAGATCACGTTATACATGGAACGTCTAACCACCCAACTCAACATAAAATGGCTGCTTTCAACAGTTACATTCATCGGTTACTTAAATTTCCTCTCTCTGATGATAATTTCAATACAGAACTTAATACTCTTAAGCAGATTGCTTTCAATAATGGCTATGATCCCAACATTATATACAAACTTCTAAATAGAGCTAAACTAAAAATTGCAGAAAAGCTTGCATATTCTTCACAGTTTTCCCAACCGAATGGTTCAGATAACATCAGATATTTCTCCTTCACTTATATTAGTAGCATTTCCAATAAAATATCTAAACTTTTTTCTTCTACAATTGATAACATCAAAATTTCCTTTAAATCACATAACACTTTAGGTTCCTTCTTAATCAATACCAAAGATAGGATGAATACACTTGATAAAAGTGGTATTTACAAATTAAAATGTGATGATTGTGATGCATCTTATGTAGGTAGAACCATCAGAAAGTTATCCACTAGAGTCTCTGAACATTTGAAAAGACCAAATTCTTCAAGTTTTGGTCAACACTTAGTATCCAGCAACCACAATTTTAACATCAATTCTGGTTCATCTATCTTACATGACATTAGCAGAAAGAAAAACTATCTTGAGTTGGATTTATTGGAAGATTTGGAGATTACAAGGGAAACAAATGAAAACTCTCACTGTCTTAATACTCAAATTAATTTAAATTGTACTAAATTTAATCCTATATTTAAAAACTTTATTACAGCTTCACCTCGTAGAGGACCCAGCTCGACTGTTTAGACTTCATGCACTGAATATTTCAATATTAATTTTAAAGTTCTTCCATTGACTGTGGATTCAACTGAACTACGTGGACTATAACACATTTATATATTTTGTCTTCAATTTTGATTTTAACTTTTAGTAATTTAACTGCATATTCAGATTTTTCTTTTTTACAGTACTGATAGCGCTTGGTGGACCATTTTATTGTAGTCAACCATCCACTGTCTAATATATTGTTAGTCTTTTCTCACATTCATACTTTATGTCAACTTCAATTGCTCTCAAACCAACATCCTAATTATTATAGACAGGTTTGAGTGTGAGATTGGAATTATTCAATCTACATAAAAAATATACTATATAATTTTATATTTCATCAGTCGATTTCCTATAGTGGTGTCAGTTGGACCTTTGGTCAATACTTAGTGTCATAGAATTTTGAAAGGTGCAGATCACATAACTGCCCTTCATAAGCTGTCATTTGTCACATGTCATCTCTACATTTCCGTCAGACCGGGAGCCCATTCTGTCTCCGGCTTCTTCACAATATGTAGCTTCTCCATATAAATTTTAAAGTGTTTGTTTGTCTTAGTGTAGTTGTAACAACTATTTTGCTTACCACAGGGTAAGAATATGGGGGACAAGATTGGGCAAACAAAATAATCGAAACAAGTGCATACGACACTCAGTTGGTTGTTGGAGAGCTGGGTCGTGGATAAGTTGAAGATATTGGGGGTTGGATTGGGGCAACTACAAAAAAGGAAATAAAAGGTACTTATACGAATCTATTGGACAAACAGAATGAAAATAAACGGAAACACCTCAAGAAATTTAATATAGGGCGCCACTTGAGGTGCCCAATTATACCTATTACAACCACTAGTTGTAACTAAGGAAATAATTGTATAACATCAAAAATATAAAAAAAAATATCTTTTTCAAATAAAACTCAAAATAGATAAGAGAAACAAATTAAACATTTATTATTGTCTCAAACAGTTTTCAAAAATACAGCTTATAAAGCAATACAACTTACAGCAACAAAGGCATATTATATATAAATAGCTGTCCAATACAAATAAAAAGAACTTACATATCTGTTTACAAAAGGTTACAAAATTCTCTGAAATGGTTCCTAGTAGATAATGTGGCCAAATTTTATGGATATCCTTTTATAAAGAATAAAATTTAATCTTTACTACAAATCAAAATAGATTAAAAATCAAACTGTCATACGTCAAAACAAACATTTTTAAAACAGGATAAAATTATGACATGACAGTTTAAACCAGGCCCTAACATAATATAATTACAAATATTTTTTTTTAAATAATTTATAAAAGAAAGCAAATTTTGTCTTTTTAAAAGAAAATGTCTATTTTTACTTTAAAAATTAATAACGTAAATGTTACCTCAGTTCACACATGTTAACTTAAACTTTTGAACAACTGGCTAACTTCTGCGGGGTATCCAACTGCACATCAACAGAAAGCTTTATTGGAAGCTGAAACTGGCACATCCAAATCAAAACTGCTCCAATATTATTCTACATGAGGTGAAAAGGGCATCTCGGAAAGAACTGGATTTCTCAAAAAACGAAAAACAAAACAGGAACTAAACTTGTTCACTGCTCAAACATCATAAATCTTCAGCCAAAATAAAAACAGTGGTTACTGGTCACTCTTTCAGAAACGACATATTACTTAGAATGAAAATTCCACCATTTTGGCGAATGAATGCCGGCTTACCACATCACCATTAAAACGACCTTTCGCTGCGAGCAATTATTCATCACTGACTTCGCTGACCCTCTCGATCTCAATCTCCGGATAGTAACCCCTCTTTTCCCCGCACAAAACCATTGCCATCTTGTCAAATCAACAAATTCTTTACTCAAATTCGTTCAAAACATCCGGCGTTACTGCGCTTTAGAAAAAATAATACCAAGTTGCAATATTTTTCTGGGAACGTTGAAGTTAAAAAGCCATAAATTGTTCTCTTTAGCAAATACGTTTTTATTTATTGAAGAATTATTGCGTATTTAAAAATCTCTACAGACAACACATTTCTAGCGTACCAGGGGCGTACTATATAGAATCGAATTTATATTATTATTTAGACATTAAATATAAAACGCTACATAGTGTATTTTGTATTGTTATGTCCAGATTTTACATTTATGACATTCTACTATGTCGGATAGGCCACAATTGACGAAGTAAGTCTATAAACGTTTATCACATATAAAAATTTTTTTCAACCATAAACTTGGAGTTTTTTTATCCAAGTGAATTAATTTTCCTTTTTATAAAAAAACGTTTCTTGGCTTATTTCAGATGCCCCTGAAGATGATCTATTGATCGAAAGTACTTGGGCAAGATTAAATTAATCACCGTGTTCGATAGTTGCCTTGTACACCCTCAAAGTTTAATTATTCGAACATTCAACCTTATAATTGATATAATTTTGTTTTATTAATTATTTTACTAACTCAATGCAATCTTACGAAAATAATTACAATAATAATTTGAGTTATTTCTAAAAGATTTTCCAATAAATTAAAGATTTACTAAAATTTGTATGGACATATCACCTTTGTACTACATAGACTTTTACAACTCTGGACATGGAACAATTGTTCACTAACTTTTTTTAGTATTCTATAAAAAGTCTTCATCCCAAATAAACCCTGATTAGGGTCTTTTACTTTGAATTCATCAAATATCACGCATTTATTTATATTATAATTATTTCCAGGTAGGGTTAAATAACAGTAAGATAATAATTAAAATAGTGACACCTAGTGGGAATAAAATACAAGGTAAAACATAAGTCAAAACTTGCGTTATATATTTTTTAATTAGGTAGAAGTCTTATAACTTATAAATACATTCATTAAACACTAATAAACCAAATTAATCGTAGTCCGAATCCTCGTCTTCCTTGCGGTTCCATACTGCCTCATCTTTCTTTCCTCTAGCCGAGGGCAAGTTGTTATAAAAAAGTGAGTATTCTCAGGGTATTACGCCATGTTTCAGAAGGCTTAACAAGTCCCTTTTTTGCAATTGAAATGTCTAAGCGTTTGTGATATTTCCGTTTTAAAGAAATATTTTCCCATTGGATTTCTTCACGGTTAATTTTTATATAATTAAATTCCCCACGCACGTCATCGTATTTGAAGCCAACTTTGTCAACATTTTTTTCAAATCTAAACCATTTAACCTTTAGCCTTTTTTTTTATTTTGCACTAACTTGTTTGACAAATGCTCATTATGTCATAAATGTCATTATGTGATTTATGTTTTATGTCATAAAATATCGTCGTACGAATTATGAATGTTCTTGGGAAAAACACTTTTTTAAAAACTGAACTTCACAAATAAAACTTTTATTTTCGACTTACAAAGATTTTAGTAGCAACAACAATAAATTAAATCAGACTAAACTACAAATCAGACTGAAAATATTGATTTTAACATGGTGTTTTTATAATTTTATAATTGCTAATCTTGCAGTCCAATACGTCGCAATTCAGTCCAGAATGATCGAGCGGTGGTCCCGTGTAGAATCCACGTGGTAGAATTTACTGGATGGTAGCGGTCATTGTACTGTAACTACTCCATCCCCTGAAGAAGTTTTGTGAGGGACGAACAGAACTGTTGGGTTGGCCTCTTCTGGAAGCTTCGTGGCTGTAGTTGGGTTTTTGTTATTTGTTTTATACCTGTAACATATTTAGAGGCGGATTATTGTAATAAAGATATATAAAGGAGTCATCCAAAACGGTTATGGCTATGGTTCCATAATTTCGGGTTAATTGTCCTTGAATTTATGTAACTCTGGATTGGGGTTTTGAGTTCGCATCTGGGCGGAAGATTGATGAGATATAGCTCAGGAGAAATAATTGTAGTAGAATTTGCCGTAGGTATAGGAAATAAATGATAATAAATAAAGAAATTGTCATGTAGGACAGAAAAATGAAGGATAAATACTGCTTTCTAGTCCATTGATTAGTCCTCTTCTTATTCTGCTATAGAGGTAAATCGCTGAGAATTATTCTTGAGCTGATTTTCATTGATATCTAAGAGCTTGGTCGAAATTGTATGAAATAAGGATGGCTAAGTCCATTTTGAATTGCCGTGGTCACTGCGTCGTACTGGGTTCCAATTCTTCCTTTATTGGTAGTAGTTGAAAAAGTGTATAAAATCGTGTGTACTAGTATGAATCTTTGTTTGTCCTAGGTTGAGGGAAATTATTCCTGGTTGTCTTTCAGGTCCTTGATCTTCACTTTCTCTCCCATCGTCAGGGTGATTTTGTGGGGAAGGTTCAGAATTAGTTTTTGACTTAGGTTGGTGTTTTATGTTTTTCTTGTGAACTGTAGCTTTTGATGTATTTACAGTCACTTTGTTATTCCTTTTTATATGTTTTGCGGAATATCGCGGAAGTAATTTATTTCTGGTAACTGTTTTTCGTGTATAGATTTTTGTGCTGGGTTTATACGTAATAGGGTCTTGTCTTGATTTGTTTCTATTTTCTATGACTTTATTTTTATTCTCTTGTATATGCTGGTTTACTTCCTTGTATAATTCCTTTGTTATCTCTATGATTTTGGATATAATCGTTCAGTATTACTTTTTGTATGTCAATGTCAAAGGGATCTTTTGCGTCGATATGTCCGTTTAATATGTCAATGGGTCTTAACTTCGTTGCTGAATGTATGGAATTATTGTACCCAATTATAGCGTATAGCATTTGTTCTTTTATCGAGAGATTTGCTTTGGTGTTCCTTAAGATTCGAAGATGTTCGATTAATGTAGAATGAAATCTCTCAATCATCCCGTTTGATTGCGGATTCTCTGGTGTTGTATAGTGGATTGAGATTTTGTGAGAGTCTACAAATTCTTGTATTAGTCCATTTTTAAATTCAGTACCATTATCAGCTACTATCATTGTTGGGAGTCCATGATGTGTTATAAAAATTAATAGGGCGTTGAG
The DNA here is from genome assembly GCA_918026665.1 of Diabrotica balteata. NCBI lineage: Eukaryota > Metazoa > Arthropoda > Insecta > Coleoptera > Chrysomelidae > Diabrotica > Diabrotica balteata. The sequence goes on from OU898284.1 coordinate 78,980,678, forward strand.
TACATTGATTGCATTTCCTCCATTTATTGGGTAGGCTTGTCCATACTTTGAAAATGCGTCTATTATGGTTAAAAATTTCTGTCCATCAGTCTGGAATAAATCGATGTGAACTATTTCCAGTGGTTTAGTGGGAGTTGGTGTAACCATAAATTTCGGTTTGGGAGGAAGTCTGTCGTATTTATTTTCTTGACATATATCGCAAAAGTTTATGATATCTTCTATGTCCTTCTTCATATTAGGCCAGTAATATCGTTTTCTTATTTGACTTTCTGTTTCAGCTATTCCTCTATGGTTCGTTTTTCCTTCATGATAGTTTTTTATAATTTCTTTTTGCTGTTCTTCTAGGTTAACATCTTCCAATAAAAGATTACATTTTACTAAGTCGTATGCGTTGTTTTTAAAAGTTTTCCTAATAATTTCGCAAATCTCTGCAAAAATTTCTTCTTCTGTTTCAAATAAAATTGCATATTTCTTTTTCGGGTTGAGGTGATCCTTAAAAATTTTTATGGTATCAGCTTTTAACTGATCTTTCGATAGCTGGATATGATAACGTCTTTTATTCGGAAAGGTTTGTATGATTGCTGGAGGTCGTGGATTGTAGTTGACAATTTTGACTATAATTTGGTTATTATAGAAGTTAAGTGGTTTTTCCGAAATAGGTATACCAAGAACTGGGTTTTCTACTACTGTATGTATTGTTTCATTTCCGTCTTCGTCCATGTTTTGATCTTCGTTTTCAACAGTGTCGTCTGGGATGTTTTGATCTTCGTTTTCAACAGTATCTTCTATGATGTTTTCTGGAATTAATTCTGTTGCTTTTTCTTCTACAATCTCGTCGATTATTCGATCTGCATCTGGATTATTAGTCGTTGACCATCCATCGTCTTCCATGTCTACTAAATCATCAAAGACTTCCTTAATTTGTGAATCGATGTCCTTAGTTTCCTTTGTGTGTATTTCGATTCGAGACAGTGCGTCCGCATTTGTATTAGCTTTGCCTTTTTTGTATAGTACTTCGTAGTCAAATTCTTCTAATTTTAATCTCCAACGTACTAGTTTGGAGTTGGGTTCCTTTAGGGAAAATAGATATTGCAAAGGACGGTGATCTGAAAGTATTTTAAATTTTCTTCCAAATAGGTAGGGTCGGAAATATTTAGTTGCCCACACAATTGCTAACATTTCCTTTTCTATTGTGGAGTATTTGGTTTCGGTTTCATTTAGTGTTCTGGAAGCAAAGGCAATTGGTTTATCACTGCCAACTGGTCCTTGGGAAAGTACTGCACCAATAGCGAAGTTGCTGGCATCTGTTGTGAGGTTAAACGGTTTGGAAAAATCTGGATATTGCAATAACGGTTCATTCATTAATAATTTCCTGCACGTTTCAAAGCATTCTACGAATTCGGGTGTATGTTCGATTTTTGCATCCTTTTTCAAGCATCTTGTTAGAGGTTTTGTGATTTTTGCGAAGTCTCGAATAAACTTTCTGTAATATCCAGTAGTCCAAGAAATCCTCTTATTTCTTTTGCTGTTTTCGGTATTGGATATTTTTCTATTGCTTCAATTTTTGCTGGATTCGGTTTTATGCCTTCTTGTGTGACTACGTGTCCCAGAAAATTAACTTGCTTTTTTAAGAATTCGCATTTGTCGACTTGGATTTTTAGTCGGGCTTCTCTTAATCGTTGAAATACTTTTGAGAGATTTACTATATGTTCCTGTAGTGATGTTGAATAAACTATTACGTCATCCATATAGACGAGGCATATTTCTCCTTGAAGTCCTTTCAATACGTTGTCCATCATACGTTGGAACGTGGACGGAGCGTTCTTAAGTCCAAATGGCATTCTTAAATATTCGTAGTGTCCATTTTCAACATTAAATGCTGTTTTGGGAATGTCTTCTTCAGCCATCTCGATTTGGTGAAATCCACTCGCTAAGTCGAGGGTCGTAAAATACTGACATCTTCCCAATTTGTCCAAAATATTGCTAATGTGAGGAATTCTGTATCGGTCATCAATTGTCTTCTCGTTGACCTTTCTATAATCTACCACTATCCTCCACTTTATTTTACCGGATGAATCTGGTTTCTTTGCCACGACCCAAATGGGCGAAGACCATGGCGATTGACTTGGTCGAATTATCCCTTGCTCTAACATTGAGGAGATTTGTTTCTTTACTTCTTCTTTGTGTACATACGGATACCGGTACGATTTCGTATATACAGGCTCTTCATCCTTGGTTCTGATGTGATGTTTAACTTCGTTAGTAAAGCTGAGAGGAGTGTCTGGTTGGTGAAATATATCGGAGAATTTTCGGCATAGGTGACGAACTTGTTCCTCTTCTTCTTCATTAAGATGTTCGGTTTTAATTAAGTCGTCGATATCTTGTCTATAGTCTGGTCCGGAGGTTGTTTCCATGGAATATATATGGAAATCTTGAATGTCTATTTTGTTGCTTTCGAGTGGTTCCATAAGAGAAAGATGAATGGGGTCTGACGTGAAGTTGGCAATTTCGGTCCAGGCGAGGTGGTTCTCGGCGTTAGTAAGGGCTTCTCGTACTACGACGCCTTGCACTTTTTGGGTTGGAATAATGATGGTTCCGTGTTCTTCTTTGACAGGAATTTTGACTTGGCTAATAGAATTTGGTTCCAAATGAATGGAATAAAATTGTGTTTTATTTGTTTCGTAATATTTAATTGGGATCGTAGAATCTTTTGTAACTAGAAGCGACTTGGGAAAGTTTAATTGGGCTTCGAAGAGTTTTAGATTGTCGAGGCCAATAAGACCATCAAAAGTTTTGTGGAACTTAAAGAGATAAAATTTCATTTTGCTGTCAGAATTAAATTCTGAAAATGAAGGAATTTCGGCACAATATTTTTGGGAATAATTTTGGAAAATTGACGTGACGACAAAGGGTTCATGTTTTATGTAACTTGGAAAATATGAAGAAGCTATTTCTGGATTGAGAAATGACTTTGTGGATCCTGTATCGATTAAAAGCCGTAAACAAGGTTTAGAGATTTCAATGTAGGGTAGCTCCTTCTTATCGGGAAATGAATGGAGTTCAATTACGTTCCGATTGCTTCTGGTGGGTCCTCTCGAAAATTTACGTTTTCTTCATATTCGGTTGGTTGGTTTTCGTATGTATCTTGTGGGAAATGGTCATATTCAGGTTCGTAGTAATCATTGTAGTTGGAATTATCTTCTTGCTCATCTCCATGGCATTGTATATTGTAAAGTTCTTCTACGGTGAATTTTGGCTGTGCTCGGTAATTTGGTGTGAAATTTTGACGGCCTCTGGTTGTGGTTTCTGATATTCCACTCATAGATGTTGGTCTAGGCTGCTTTGACTGTCCATTTTTGGGTGCCCATACATTCGACTGGTTCTGGGTCCTGAACGTTGGAGGTTCGAATTTTGTCTAAATTGGTTGAAGTTTTGTTGCCGGTGTGGTTGCTGGAAGTGATTCTGCGGATAGAATTGTCTCGTTGGTTGCTGCCATTGCGGAGCTGCAAAATTTGGCTGTTGATACAATGGTTTCTGGATAGGTACAGGCATTTGTTGTCTCTGAGGTCGGCGTTCTTGATAATTATCGCTTCTTCCTGAGTGAAGGTTGAGTTAATTGATTTTTTTGAAGGTAACGAACGTTATTTTCTTCCTGTACATATTGTATTGCCGTGGCTAAACTTCCTGGTCTCATTGCTCTGATAACAGAGCCCATTGGTTCTCGTAGGCCTGCTAAGAATGTTGTAAGAGCTTGTTGACGGAAAAATTCTTGTTTGCTCCTCTTAATATCGGCATTTATGGTATGTAATTCTAGGTAATTATTAATACAGCTTAAAAGTCCCATGATCTTTTCGTAAAAATGCAAAATAGATTCTGTTGAGCCTTGTCTTAAATTTACTAGGTCCCTTGTAAGCGAATTTTCGTCTCTCTGGTCTCCAAAATTTTGAATTAATGCGTTTTTTATTTCGTCCCAATTTTCACATCCATATACAGATATAATTTCTTTTGCTCTACCTGTTAATTTACTCATAATACCATGAAGCAAAAATTTGTTTTGGATGTTCGCTGCATTAAGTCTATCATAATAATGGTTGAGAAGTATTGTAGAAACTTTGATAAATTCATGTAGTTCATTTGGATTTCCGTCAAAATTTGGAAGAATGCATAAATTTTTAACGTCAAATTGTGGAACTGCCATTTTTAAAATATTCAATATAATATATAGTCAATAATCAAATCAGTATAGTAATTTTCAATAGAATATATATAAATATATCAATCTTAATCTACTTATTTTCTATTTATTAAATCTCTGTGTTTATTAATATAGAATTTATTAAGCTATTCAAATTTGTATTTAAATTTTAAAGTTTCTGAATCTGGCTCTAAAGTCAATCTAAGGACTTAGAGGAGATATTTTTAAATTATTTTAATCTTTCTGTTATATTCAAATCTTTGTTTAATTTATCTTCTAATCTAGCTCTGATTCAATCTAAGGACTCAGAGGAGTCTGATTTTATAAAATTCTTTCAAAATTTAATCTTCTTAATTCTAATTATTAATAAAAATCGCTTACAGGATAAAGACGATGCCGATGTGCATTTCTTTCCTCCTGAAGGCTTCTAACTTCTAATTCCCTCGGGTAAACTCTGCAGACGGTTTCTCTGGGGCTGGTTCTTGGAACAGTGGACAAACACTTAAAAGTGACGAGGATCTATAAAGACTCTTCCACTTCCGTACTGACTTTGCGCCAATTATGAATGTTCTTGGGAAAAACACTTTTTTAAAAACTGAACTTCACAAATAAAACTTTTATTTTCGACTTACAAAGAGTTTAGTAGCAACAACAATAAATTAAATCAGACTAAACTACAAATCAGACTGAAAATATTGATTTTAACATGGTGTTTTTATAATTTTATAATTGCTGATCTTGCAGTCCAATACGTCGCAATTCAGTCCAGAATGATCGAGTGGTAGTCCCGTGTGGAATCCACGTGGTAGAATTTACTGGATGGTAGCGGTCATTGTACTGTAACTTACGCTAACTGCTGGACATTGTATGGAAATGGACGTTTCCTGCTAAGTTCGATTAATAATTTATAATTCATTGGTGGTGTAAATATTTTTTGAATGTCGAGATCGTTCAATAGTGGCGTGAATGCTGTCGGCCTCAAAGTAGCTATGGCCACTTTCCATAAATTTAATATCAATCAATTCTAAATTAGAGGTATTCACGGCGTAAAACATACTTGCAAGTACATTGCGATTTCGATTTTGCCCTCCGCAAGTATCTGCGTAGAGCACGAGATGTTGTATATCTGGATCTAATGATTCAATGTACTTTAATAAAGAGGTTGATATTTCGGCACTTCCCTTTTTTCCTTGTGTCTCATCCCATAAAAAACAGTGCCCTTGATTACGCGAATCAAAGATGGTAAAATTAAGCAACGAAAGCTTCCGCTTATAGTAAATTTGACAATCCCCAGCAAACGGTATTGTCATAACTGCCTGAAGGTCAAAACTACCGTAAATAATCTTTTTATTGTCCTGTGCAGCTTTTTTATCCTCATCTTTCATAACCTTTATTGCATTTTTTCTTTGAACATGCTGTTGGTATTTTTCCGTGTTCGTTTCTTTGGTTCTCTCTGCCTCATTGCACAGGGAACATTGATCCTTTTTTGGTCTGTAAATTGCTAAAGGAGGTTCATGTTCCCTGAATATCTTTCGGAAAACGTTGTTTTTCACTGCTTGTTCTCCAGCATCTTCCTTATACAGGTCGTACATTTTCTCAATGGTAAGATCAGGAGCAAGGTATAATCGGGAACTGCGTTGGCGGCAGTAGTGAGATGGAACCTTCGGAAACTTCGAAAGAAATGCCAATACTTCTCGAATACGAGCTTGCGGAGTAGCGTTACTTGCCGGTCTTCCTTTTCTCTTATCACAACCATGATAGTTGCCATTCGGGCTTTTAAATTTTAAAACGTCATTTGAAATTCTTTTTGATATTGAAAAAGTATTACAGAAGAACTTAAGGCAGACTCGTACATTTCACCTTCACCGTTAGGTTGCTCGTTGCCGACAGTCAATAGGTCAAAGTAAGCAGCACAAATTTAATAATAACACAGCGACAACTTATATTATTAATATGTTTGTCATTTTCCATCACTCCATCTTTTACGTGGTCGCCCGATACTTCTTCTACCTTTTGGTGATTTATCCCTCGCTATTCTGACTAATCGGGTCTCTTCCATTCTGTTTATGTGTTCGTTCCATTCCTTTTTTCTGTTCAGTGTCCACTCATTTATTTCTGGTATTTTCTTCTGAGCTCTTCACTCCTCATTCGATCCCTCAGTGTGTTTCCTGTAATTCTCCTCAGTAAACGCATCTCCGCTGTTTCTAGTAGTTGCTGAGTTTTGGAGGTATCCGGTCTTGTCTCTGAAGTGTATGTCATTATTGGTCTTATTGTTGCTTTGTAGATTCTTGATTTCACGTCGGTATTAATGTGGGGATTGCGCTATATCGTGTTATTAAGACAACCTGCTATTTTATTAGCCTCTTGTACTTGATTTTTCACTTCCTTCTAATAAAAGCAATTATTAAAAATGTCTATATATCTTGAAAAAATTAATATATTAATTGTTACCTTATTTTCATATATTGCACTTAACTTAAAAAAAAACTTGCTAGATCTCGGGGAAGCTACTTGGACAAATTCTTAAACAGGAACAAGGAAACCATTTCCATACTCAGGAACGACGATCAAATCAGGTTTGGTGGAGTAACAAAGCAGACGACGGGGACATCCTATACAATACTTTTAAAAGTTTCCGGTATCTATACAAATCTTTAAAGTACTCCAAAAAAATAGAAATAGTGGTGACTCTTTTCTAAACTGACATATTACATAGAGTCTACTATTTTCAACCAATTTTGCCGGTCTCTTTACCGACAAACTAAAACGTCTTCTCAGTTTCAAATCTTTTCTTCGACTCCTCAAACTAATCACAATTCAAATTTCCTTTCCTGTCCCGCAGCTAGTTTTGCCTACCAAACCTAAACAAACAAAATACCGTCAAGGGCTACTCTTCCCTTCACCTCTCGACACACTCGTTCGTCCCTACGAACTACAACAAAACATCTTTTTTAACCGGAATATTAGGAGACTTGGATGTAAACAAATCGTTTTCAACTACAAATACATCTTGAAATATATACTTTTGAATTGGGTAAAAGTAACACGTATTTATTGATGTATTCTAGCGTCTCTAATTTTAAACCGGAGTTTCTACCTGATATTGTAACAGAAAAAAATACAGATTTCTTGGTAATTTTTACACGAACTGACGAAATAAACAAACAGGGACGTATTACAAAGATTTAAAGCCGAATTTATATTATTATATAGATATTAAACATAAAACGCTACAATATTAGAAAACCTCTTCATATGTCTTCTGAGAACACAATGGCACTATCGTAACAGAGGTAGCAGATCCTGGGTTTGGTCTTTATGAAACCAAGCCAAACGAGGAAGTTGCTCTTGAAGAGACTTCTGACTTTCTGTAGGGCCACAAGATTACTAAAGGCAGAAACGCCGAAGATTAGATCCTTTTGGGCTCAGTTTGTATGATAGGGGTAATATAATAAAGGCGGGTATATGTGTCTAAAAGGCACCCACAAAAGGGGTTTTGCTCCGATCTACCATAACCATTTGCCAAAGATCCAGTAATTCTTAAGATTTTATAAGTTACATGTCATCATCATCATTTAACCCGGATCTATCCACTGCTGGACATAGGTCTCCCTCAGTATTTTCCATGTATTTCTGTTTTGTGCTGTTTGCATCCAATTTTTGTCGATCCGTTTTATGTCATCAGACCATCTTGTTGGTGGGCGATCTCTACTTCGATGTGCTTCTTGTCTCGGTCTCCACTGTATTATTCGCTGTGTCCATCTGTTATCCGACAATCTAGCTATGTGCTCCGCCCAGTTTCACTTAAGGGTCATAATTCTTTCTATGGCATCTGTCATTCCTGTTCTCCGTCTTATTTCCTTGTTCGTTATCCGATCCCTACGAGAAATGCCTAACATCAATCGTTCCATAGCTCTTTGGGTAACAGAAATTTTATTTCTTACTTTCTCTGTTAGTGTTAATGTCTCTGAAGTACTGGCAACACGCACTGATTAAAGACTTCTCTTTTAAGACACATGGGCAGTTCTGATTTAAGAACATAGCTCAGCTTCCCGAATGCCACCCAAGTGAGTCCTATGCGGCGGCTTAGTTCGCACGTTTGATGATCTCTTCCTATGCGTATCTCATGTCCTAAGTACTTATAAGGGGTGGTTTCTTCAATATGCATGCCGTTTACTGAAATCTTTTCGCTTAAGACAAGATTTGTCATGATTTGTGTTTTTGTGTGGTTGATTTTTAATCCAACTTATAGGGAGGCTAGGTATAGTTTCTCCAGTTTCGATACTGCATCATCGATTCTGTCAGCAAAAAGGACAACATCGTCAGCAAATCTCAAATGACTAAGCATTTCTCCATTGACATTAATTCCTTTTTCACTTAGATTTGCGTTCTTAAACATATGCTCTAATAATGTTGTAAACAATATTGGCGAAATTGTGTCTCCCTGTCGCACTCCCCGCTTTATTTTAAATACGTTGGTCTTTTTATCTGCCAGTTTCACGCTTGCTGTCCCATTTTGATAGATGTATTTTATCATGTTTATATAGCGATGATCTATACGGCACTCTGTTAAGGCTTTTAACACCTTTTGATGACTTATTGTGTCGAAAGCTTTTTCGTAGCCAACAAATATCATGACTAATGGCTTGTTATATTCAAAACTCTTTTCTATTAAGTTCTTAATTACTTGTAAATGATCATTCGTGCCATATCCTGCTCTAAAACCTGCTTGCTCTCTTGGCTGATAGAAATCTAACTTACTTCCTAGCCTGTTGGTAATAATTCTTGTAAATAGCTTATATACTTGTGACAACAAGCTAATGGGGCGGTAGTTTCTAAGGTCGCTGATATCTCCCTTCTTATGAAGTAAGATGATTTCCGCGTTGTTCCACTGCGTCGGTGTTATCGCTTCGCACAGACATTTATTGAACAGTTTAGCAAGTGTCAGTAAGAGCTTATTTCCTCCTAGTTTTAGGCTTTCGGTCATTACCTTGTCTTCACCTGGGGATTTATTGTTCTTCATCACCCGAAGTGCATTTTTAATTTCGTCAACAGTTATGTTCGGCATTAATTCTGAGCCTTGATTCTCTATCTCTGGTAAAGGGCGTCTTTCATCGGATTCTCTTGTTTCATAGAGTTGTCTGTAGAAGTCTTCCACTGTTTTCACTATTTCTTCCTTATCAGTCACAATGTCGTCTTGTTTATTTCTTAACTTATGTATGTCCTTTTTTCCTGTGGACATGTTGTGTCTTAGAACTTTTAGACTTCTATTTTTCTCTATCACCCTTGTCACCTCTCTCATGTTATGTTGCCGTATGTCTTTTCGGATTTCTTTGTTTATTGTTTTACTGAGTTGACTCAATTTTGCGTAATTTGTGTTATACCTGTCCTTTAGCCTCCTTCTAGGAGGCTAAAGGTTATGAAGTTACATGTAGGTTATGTAAATTACAGATTTTGGTGGTCTGCTTTTTAACAATTTTTACATACACATACAACAACAAATTCAACACATATATCTTATAACTCCATCGTAAATCAGAGAAGAATACAGGAAAAACATGAGACTATTTTGACATGGTCTGTACTTGGTCTTATATTTAGTTTATTCACAATATTATCATTAAATTCTAATTGTATATGTATGTAACTTTAAAACATAAATGATATATTCTCAATCTAGATGTTATTGGCTTACTAATAATATTGGTATTTTTAATTGTATATGTGGTTATTTGTGTTATTATGTGCACCTATTTATTAAATATGTTGTTACCATTTAATTAATAACATAAAAATACTACTTAAACAGTTCGTCAAATTAGATGTAACAACACTTTTGAGCTGTCAAATAAACGGTCTATTTATGGATATAACAGTGGGCTTATAGCGGAAAGAATACAATTTTTAGGAGTTATATTTAATTAAATTAACACAAAATATTATTTATTGTACTTACATAATATACACAAACAAAATAAACTTATTATAAATGTGATATAATGAAAATATTTTAAAACAAAAGGTAGGTAATCGTAATTGAAGTCATATTAAAGAAATGTCTTGAGTACTTTTAAGTTTAGATATTTTTTTCTTTTTCGGATCCTACAATGCATCGATTCATCTCATATTCTGAGAATTTGTGTATTCAGAAAGATGAAAGATGCCAGTAAAAAAGGTTTTTCTTAATACATTATCATTATTATCGAGGCCTTTAGGATAGTTGTTTGGGGTGATTTCATGGAACGCTTGTAAACGACACAGATGAAAACGTTAATCGTGCTTAAGAATACGCTGGCAAGTTCCATATTACAGATCTACCTGATGTAAATGCTGAATTGATGTACGTGGTCGATCTACAATAACTGTTCTGACCAGTTCAATGTTTTCTTTAGTTCGCAATTTATTCCTGCCCCTGGCTTGTGAGTTACGCTTCCTGTTTCTCTATAATCATCTATAATATGACGAATAGTTCTGCAAAAGACGTTATAGTGAACCGCAACATTGAAAAATTCTCCAACAAAATCGTCACAAGCTTCTCGATTTAAATAAACCAATTAGTCAAAGTTGGCGTAAACTGACTCTGAATTAGTGATAGGCATGCTCTGTATCTCTGTCTTTCAGAGCCCATTATGATGATAAGAATTTCAGATCAGTGGATATATTTATTGACGTAAGCTTTAAAAACTTAACAACTGACACTTCAAACCAGTAGTGTTGCGCGCTAGCTGTTTTTACTTTTTCTTTGATACCTCGCCTTTTTAACACCTGACAACCCTAATTTATGACCATTTTTCTAAAACAACCTTATATTGTCATATTAAGAAACCAATTACCTTTAATTTATTATAAAAAAAACATGCATATACGTCATGAGTAGCGTCTTTTATTTAAAAAATATTTTTTTTAACCTATTCTCTATCCTTCCATTGTTGGATATAGGTCTCCTCCAGTTCTCTCCATCTTTCTCTATCTTGAGCTGTTCTCTGCCATGTGGGACCTCCTTGTTTTCTGATGTCATCTTTTCACCTCATCTGTGGTCTGCCTCTTGATCTCTTTGCATTGTATGGACGCCACTTCCCGATGGAATTGTTCCATCGTCCGTCTTGGAGACGTTCATTGTGTCCAGCCCATTTCCATTTCACTTTTGCTGCTTGTTCTATCGCATCTACTGTCTTTGTTCTGGTTCTGATCCACTGGTTGCATTTTCTATCTTTAAGTGATACACCCAACATTTGTCTCTCCATCGCTCCTTGTGCCTTCCTTATCCTATCCAAATTGGCCTATGTAAATGTCCATGTTTGTGCTCTGTAGGTGAGCACCGGTATTATACAGAAGTTATATACCTTGCTTCGTAAGTATAGAGTGATTGTTTGATTGTTTTAGAACGTAAGAAAGTTTGCCGAACGCTGCCCATCCCATTCTTACTCGTCTCGATATTTCGGCTGTTTGATTTTCTCTGTTAGCTCTGATTGCTTGTCCTAGATATATATACTCATTTACCTGTTCTATTTTTTCTGTTTGTATTTTTATTGCCTCTTGGTCTTCCGTGTTTGTCATTACTTTTGTTTTGTTGAAGTTAATTTTTAGGCCTTTTTGCAGTGATTTCTCATGAAGTTCATTCAGCATTAATTCCAGTTCTTGTCGTTCCGAGAAGATCAGGAGTATATCATCCGCATATCAAAGGTGATTCAGGTATTTTCCGTTAATACATATCCCTCTGTTTTCCCAATCTGTTGATTTTATTACTTCTTCGAGGGTCAAGGTAAACAGTTTAGGTGAAATTATATCGCCTTGTCGGACTCCTCGTTTAACTTTTATATTATCCGTTATTAATTTGTCGTCCAGAATTACGGTCATGGTTGCGTTTTGGTACATATTATGTATCAATTGTCGGTATCTTAAACCTATTCTACTAGTGGCCAGAGCTTCTTCAACCGCCCAGTGTTCAATGCTGTCGAAAGCCTTTTCATAATCTACGAATGCTAAGTACAGCGGAAGGTTGTATTCATTGGTTTTCTCAATTAAGATTTTAAGCGCATGTACATGGTCGATTCTGCTGTATCGTTTCCTGAATCCGGCCTGTTCCACTGGTTGGTAGTTATCAAGTTTATAGGTTAGTCGGTTGTTTATTATTCTTGTTAAGGTTTTATATAGTTGTGACAAAAGGGAAATAGGACGGTAGTTGTTTAGGTCTGTTCGGTCTCCTTTCTTATGTATTTAGATTGTGTTGGCATTTCTCCATTGTTTAGGTATTTTACCTTTAAACAGACATTTGTTGAACAGTATTTTTAGCATTTTTGTTATCGTGTCTTCTCCTTCTTTTAGCAGTTCTGCCAGTATTTTGTCCTCACCGGCCGCTTATTATTATTTTTTTTTCATGTCGTTTATGGGTTTTTCGATTTCATCTTCAGTTATTTCTGGTAATATCTCTGAGCCAACATTTTGTATTTTCCTCAAGAGATTTTGTTGAGATGATAGTGGTGGGTCATTTTTAGAACTGTATAGGTCTGTGTAATATCTTTCTGTGATTTTTACTATTTTTCCTAGATCTCTTTCTTTATTGTTCTCAGCTTTAAGCCTAATTAGTTTTTTTTCCTATATTTGTCTTCATTGTTTTTAAACTTTTGTACTTCTCTATGATTTTCTTAATGCGATCTTCTTGGTATTTCTTTAAATTTTCCTTTATCTGTTTTCTTATGGTTTTGTTCAGTTCGGTAAACTCCACTGTATTTCTTTTGTTATCACTCAGGAGTTGTCGTCGTTTTTTTAGCATATATTGTAATTTAGCGCTAATTTTTTGTTGTTTTCGCTTTTGTTTATTAGCAATCTTCAGGCCTGCTTCTAGTAGTAGTAGTAGTAGTCAAAAAATAAATAGATAGAATTAAATGCAGCCTCTTTTTGACTGAAAACCTTCTATCAGTGTATTCTCCCAATTTTAAATGTATGTAAAAATATGAGTTTGATTAACTACGTTATGAACGTAGTGATTCTGCAGTGGAATCTTAGACTATAAGTTAAATTTGAAGCTGCTTTAATTAATAAATTAGCTTCAATAACAATAAATTTGATAATAACGGTTCTGAACTAATATTTGTGGTTTCGGCTTCAAAAAAGAATCAGAAAGACAAAATATTTTCAGTATGTCACCAGAGACTTAGTTATGAAGTTGTTCTTCTTCTTCTTCTTCGAGTGCCGTCTTCGTTCCGAAGTTTGGCTATCATCAAAGCTATGCGTATTTTTGATGCTGCAGATCTAAACAGTTGGTAATTGGTGCAATTGTACCATTCTCTCAAGTTTTTCAACCATGAATGCCTTCTTCTTCCTATAGATCTCTTTCCCATTATCTTTCCCTGTATAATCAATTGCAGCAACTGGTATTTATCTCCCCTCATAACATGTCCCAAATATTGTAGTTTGCGCTTTTTAACAGTAAGTATCAGCTCTTTCTCTTTCCGCACTCTCCGCAAAACCTCCACATTTGTTACTTTCTCTGTCCAGGGTATTCTTAATATTCTACGATACATCCACAACTCAAATGCTTCTATCTTTTTGGTATCGATCTTTTTCAATGTCCATGTTTCCATCCCGTAGAGGAGAACTGACATAACGTAACATCTCAAAAGGCGAATTTTAAGTTTTAGACTTAGATCTCTTCCGCAGAACACCTTTTTCAATTTAGTAAATGTGGCTCTAGCTTTCTCTATTCTGGTTCTGATTTCTTCAGAGCAATCATTATTTTCGTTGATAACAGTTCCCAGGTAATTATATCTTCTTACACGTTCGATTCTTTGATCATGCACGGTTATGTCAGGGAAGTTTTGTGGTGATTTAGATATTAGCATTATTTTTGTTTTGCTTATGTTAAGTGATAATCCGTGTTCTTCACTGCATTCTACTATTTTGTTAATTAGTATTTGAAGATCTTCCCAAGTTTCTGCGATTAGTACCGTGTCATCGGCATATCTCAAGTTGTTTATTCGGATGCCATTTATCTTAATACCTATATTTTGATCCGAAAGTGCTGTGTTTATAATGTCTTCGGAGTATAGATTGAATAAGGTCGGTGAGAGTATACAACCCTGTCTTACGCCTTTCTTGATCTCGATTTCCTCCGTTGTCTCTTGCTCTATTCGGATATTTGCTTTCTGGTTATAGTAAATCTTAGAGATAATTCTAATGTCCCTTTTATCCAAGTTTTTTTCTACTAGCAGTTTCATTAAGTGATCGTGACGAACTTTATCAAACGCTTTGTTGTAATCAATGAAGCACATATATATATATATCTTGGTTTATATCTAGACATCTTTGGCATATGACGTTAAGTGCAAATAGTGCTTCTCTTGTTCCAAGCCCGTTCCGAAATCCGAATTGAGTATTACTGATATCTGCATCTAGTTTTCTGTTAATTCTTGAGTGGATTACTTTGATGAATACTTTTAATGTATGACCCATTAAGCTTATAGTGCGGTAGTCAGTGCACTGTTTTGCATTTGCCTTTTTTGGTAAGGTTACAAAAGTTGAAAGTAGCCATTCCTTTGGTATTTCTCCTCTTTTGTAGATGCAGTTAAAAAGGTCGAGTAGAATATTCACTGATTCGCCTTCCACAAGCTTAAGAAGTTCTGATGTGAGCCCGTCTGGACCCGGTGATTTACCATTTTTCATTATTTTTATAGCGTATAATAGTTCTTCTTTAGTTATTTCTGGTCCTTCGTCGCCTTGTAAGTTATCTATATTAGGTTCTTGTCTTTCATCGTCGAACAATTCTTCTACATAGTTCTTCCAGGTCCTAAGCTTTTCTTGTAGATCGGCTATTATTTCACCATTTGCGTTGCATAGGAGATTGGGATGTTTTCGTTTTTGTGTACCTGTCAGTTCCTTTATCTTTTTATGTAAGTTAAAAGTGTCATGTTTGAGATGTAGTTCTTCGATTTCCTCGCATTTTCTTGTATAAAAATTTTCCTTTGCAGTTCTTATTTCTTTTCTGATTTGTTTGTTTACTTCATTATATTTTTGGCTGCATTTTCCCTTTAACTGTCTTCGCTCTTCCATGAGACCTAAAATTTTTTCTGTTATCCATTCTCGTCCTTTTTTCTGTTTCTCTTTGGTAAGCATTTTCTGGGCAGGTTTTATTATTGCGTCTTTTAAATCTTGCCATTTGTCTTCTACATGCGTGTTCTCTGTCTTTATGAAGTTGTTGATAATATCTAACTTAACTCATCTTTTAATAGTAATGTACTCTTGATAACTACTTGAATTTCCATTGTTTCTTTAATTTTAATCCTACACCTGATTTTGTCTCACCACAATTAAATTTCACGGGATAAAAAAATTTGATTTTCTTTTTGAGGTAACTTGCATTTCAGCAGATATTAACCATAACTTACACTTTAAATTGTCACTGAATTTACAAGCATCCACTATCAGATAAACATTAAGTCAGTGGTAAATATTTTGTTAAATATTTTGTAAGTTCTGGAAATATTTTTGAATATAGCACCTTCTCTCAAAGAAGGTCTTTTCTGGAAAAAGTTTATATTACTCTATTAACAGAATGCATATGTAAACAAAAACAAACAGATATTTATAGGCCCTCTATTCACCGTTACCAAATTTCAATGGTCTGGTGTTTCATTACGAACTTTGTAGTAACCCTTTAAATGTCGAGGTAATGAGCCTAACATGACCCGGTATTTTGCTTATGTTTTAGAGTATGGCATCTTAAAACTACACGGGTACTGTTTGGGATTTTAACTACAGTTTTTATGACGTTCAAGAGTATTGACAATAACACGTTACATAACAAAAATAAAACTCTGAACTAAGAAATTAAACAACAGTTACAGATCATGGTTAAAATTGGAACGTGTTACACACGATTAAAATGCTAGATCAAAAATTTAAAACAAAACATAAATATTTCTGTGAAAAACAAAAACAAGTAGCAGTCGCATAAAAAGCAGGTATCTTTGGACAGGTTATACAACAATAAGCCATTTTTTTTTCGAATCTCCTTTTTATAGCATATTATACAACGCACCTACTTATTGAGAATTCTTTTTCTAACGACTTCTGCGAATTAACATTAAAGAATGCATTTAATAGCACGTATAAACTTAAATTGCTAGTTGTTTATAACATCTGAGAGTTTCTCTCTCAAACATTAATCGGGTAATATATCATTTGGTCAGTTTTATTTATATTCTTTAACGATGTGTCTATTGCTCCAATGTGGCTGTTGGATTCTACTAAGGCTCGAGGGTTATGTTTGTTTCTTGTTTCTCCCTGTTTTCATATTCAGATATGTTGAATAATGTAAATTGAGGCTTATTTTCAATAAGCACTTAATTTATTAGAACTTTATATAATACACTTTATATTTTTGATGTCTATACTATTTGGTGGTTTTTCATGGAATGCAGAAATGTTATCAAGCCCTTAAATACATCTGGAAGTTATTTGAAAATACGAATGGTTCCGATTCGTATTTTAAACATATGTCATGGTCATGGTGCATTTAAAAACCAACTCAATTTATTAAATTATAAAAATTTATATATATATATATATATATATATATATATATATAATATATATATATATGTAGAGTGTGTATAACGACGCTAAAATACAATTCTTTGGAGGGTAACTTTCGGGAAAGCGTCAAAACAAGGATCAGCTAGAGATGGTATAAGCCAGTTTGGTGTAGAACATTATTCTAAATGTGAAATTTTCGGTGATATGTTGTCACCTTCATCAGCACCTAAATGGAAAACCTATTTTAGTACAAGTGGTGGAAATCAACATTTAAAACCTACATTGAAAATGTTCAGTTGGTCCTAGTGGTGAAGAACACTGTCACAAACATGTTAAAAATATTAAAAAATATCCATGGCCATTGAAACAAAAACGAAAAAATTTCTGAAAGACAACCCTGATATTATAGTAACAAGAGCAGACAAAGGTAACACTACAGTCATAATGGACAGAAACGAGTACATCACCAAATCTTTTGAACTTCTCAATCACCCACATTCCTATAAAAAAATCCCCAAAGATCTGACTCCATCAGTAGAAAGAAACACCAACTTACTAATAAATCAACTACATGAAGAAGGATATATTACCACCAAAACAAAAAAGAATTAACCAACTATACCGGTACCACCCCAACATACTATGGACTTCCAAAAATTCACAAAGAAGGGTGCCCTCTACGTCCTATAATTGCCTGTAAGAATGCCCCCACTCAATCCTTGGCTAAATATCTGGCAGGTATTATTGACACTTCTTTTTCTTCTCATAATACCTACAAAATTAAAGATTCTTTTGAAATTTGCAAATAAGATTAATGGGTTTTTACTACCTTTAGGATATGTCTTGGTGAGTTTTGATGTTACTTCCTTGTTTACCAACATCCCTCTTGAACTGGTAGTTTCTATTCTGACAACTAATTACCATCTTATTGAACAGAACTGTACAATTCCCAAAGTTTTGTTCCTGAAACTGATTACCTTTTTATACAACAATACATATTTCACTTTTCAAAATGAATTCTATGTCCAAATAAAAGGAGCACCCATGGGTGGAGCTATATCCCCAACTTTAGCAGAAATTGTAATGAACTCCCTACTTCACTACTGTACTCAAAAAGTTGATTTCCAGTTCCCCTTCATTTACCAATATGTAGACGACCTCATATGTGCAGTCCCTGCAGACAAAATCAACTACACTCTTGACATTTTCAACTCATATAACACTCACCTACAATTCACTGTTGAAACAGAAGAAAATAATAGTGTTCCATTCCTCGACACCTATGTAACCAGACATGAGGACAACACAGTAAGGTTGGATTGGTACAGAAAGAAAACATTCTCAGGTAGATATGTGCCTTTTCACTCGTATCATCCAGACGAACAGAAGATTAACATCATCAAAGGTCTGAAAAACAGAATAAAAAGAATTTGTCACCCTTCTAACTACAATAAGAACATCAAGTTATTGTATGAGATTCTTAGAAAAAATCACTACCCTAAGATGCTTCTTAATAAATTGCTATTCCAAGATATGCCAACAGTTAGAACACACCAAAGACAAACATTAGAAGGAGAAACAGTAGAAGTTTTCTATGGGAGATTGCCTTACATCAGAGGTTTATCACCACAGATCACAAACCTTTTCAGACAGTTCAACATAGTGATAGCAAATTCAGTGTACAAAAGATTAGGGACATACTTTACTCACCTGACAGAAAGAGTTAAAAAACTGGATAACTTCAATGTAGTGTATTCTATTCCATGTGGTTCCTGTTCAGAAGTGTATGTCGGTCAAACCAGCCAGAAACTCTCAAAAAGAATAGCTTTGCACAAGAGTGATGTAGTGAGGAAGCCCACCTGCACAGCCTTTAGCCAACATATTAAGAATACTGGACACATTGCTAACTATGAAAATGTGCAAGTACTAAAGAGGGTTGACAACCAATTTAAGAGAAACTTCATAGAAATGTGCTACATCCATAACTGCAGTTCTTCTATGAACTGTAAGAAAGATGTTGAAAACTTAAGTTGTATTTATTCCTTTCTACTTCAACAGGACTTGACAAGATGTAACAAACTGGAGAATGTAGGGAACTTATCATAGCATGCATAGATTGCCTACCTGTACTTGAGAAAAGACTTCATTTCCCTGCTGATTGTGTTTCCTTGGGTTCTTTCTTTCCATATCCATGAGGTTCAAATGTGAAAATTATAACCTCGTTACATATGACACCCGGATATTGACAGAAATCAGAAATATGTCATCAAAAAAGAAGAATAATTCTTCTTTTCTACCTTTAACATGAAGTTGCAGTTTTTGTAGGTTGTAATTTTTAGATTTTTTGTTGTGTTTGTATTTGAAATAATACCCTGTTGTGTTGTAATGTTTTTATTCAAAATTTTAAATGTATTTTTTAATATTTTTAACATGTTTGTGACAGTGTTCTTCACCACTAGGACCAACTGAACATTTTCAATGTAGGTTTTAAATGTTGATTTCCACCACTTGTACTAAAATAGGTTTTCCATTTAGGTGCTGATGAAGGTGACAACATATCACCGAAAATTTCACATTTAGAATAAAGTTCTACACCAAACTGGCTTATACCATCTCTAGCTGATCCTTGTTTTGACGCTTTACCGAAAGTTACCCTCCAAAGAATTATATATATATATATATATATATATATATATATATATATATATATATATATATATATATAACACTGTTTTTGATGGGTTGGAGTCAATAAAAGGGGCTATTTGTTGACTATTTTTTACTCGAGCTTTCAATTGTGATTACAATTTTTATCAAGAGCTTCTAAAAAATACAAAATGTCTTACAAAGTTGAACTAGAAATAAAAAATTTTTTTGTTAACTCACCAAATAAAATTAGTTTTTTATATAAAACTACTGCTTACATAATAAATACAAAAAATATTAATAAAAAAATGTCTTATTCTAACAAATGTTTCTCTGAAAAATTTAGATGAAGTTTCTTAAGAAAAAAAATTGAAATTATAAACAAATATAGAATAGCTACAACCAGCCTAAAACGTCATAAATACTAACTTAAAAATTTTTATTTTTGACATATTGTCAAAAATAAAATTTTGTTTAAAAAATTCTTCTTTGTTTAGTAACAAAAAAGAAGAAGATTTATTCACCATTGATAGATGCCCGGAAAAATGTAACAAATACATGGAAAATTCAAAATGTGATATTTTACTGACTGCATAAATTAAATAGAAATTATATAATTATAAATTTTGCTTAAATTTTGAATTTCTGACCTTTTGTTTAAATTATTATCACTTTTGAAATTTAAGAAACTTCATCTAAATTTTTCAGAGAAACATTTGTTAGAATAAGACATTTTTTTATATAATATTTTTTGTATTTATTATGTAAGCAGTAGTTTTATATAAAAAACTAATTTTATTTGGTGAGTTAAAAAAAAATTTTTTATTTCTAGTTCAACTTTGTAAGACATTTTGTATTTTTTAGAAGCTCTTGATAAAAATTGTAATCACAATTGAAAGCTCGAGTAAAAAATAGTCAACAAATAGCCCCTTTTATTGACTCCAACCCATCAAAAACAGTGTTATATTTTTTCCAAACGAGTCACAGTACTTCTTTTTTCTTACTCTTATATATATATATATATAATATATATATATATATATATATATATATATATATATATATATTATATACCTACATACTTCCATACGATATAGTCTGATTTTTCCTGAACTGTTAAATAATTTACAAGATATTGATATATGTTGAAGCCATTTTTATTAAATACTAAAGAAAATCATCTACTACTTAGTTTTTGATATTAAAAAATAAGCAATTGTTTTACTTTTATGGAAGACTATACGCCATAACAAACTTGCATTAGATCACCGTGGTAATTGCGTCACAGTAATTGTGGTTTTGACCTTCCAATTGTTATCATTTTAGGTTTATATTATATACCATACTATTAAAATAATTCAAAGGTACTGTATTATTCACAATTTGTTCCAGTCGTTAACTCACAAAAAAACTTCTTTTTGGCATTTGAAAGCAGTTTTATAATGTTAAGAGCAGATCTAACATTTTTACAAATAAAATGTTATCACTTAAAAATAGAGCAGATTAAGACAACGAAATGAATAAAGTCCATATTTTATAAACATTATTTATATGTTATACCTTAATAAATCAGATTAATCAAGATCATCGAAAATATCAATCGACATAGCAATAAAAGTGGAAGATAAATACTAATATTCATCATTCATAAATACTAACAACATCCATCCAAGATGGCCGGTAGTAAACAAACCGGAAAAGTAGTGTGTGAATATTGTAAGAAAACGGCGGTAAACGCCAGAGTTAAGTGTCTAAATTGTGAAAAATTTTACCATGATGGTTGTGCAAATAAACCAGCAAAAAAGTGTTGCGACAATCAAAGCCTAAAAAGTGAAAAACAAGAAAGCAATGAAGAAACATGTGAGTACTCTGATTCCATAGTTGTTGATCCTAGAGACAACGAAATTAAATTATTGAGGATGTTGATTGATGAAATGAAAAGCAAAAATATAATTCTTGAAGAGAATTCATATCTTTTAAAAGAAAAAATTAAATTTTTAGAAGAAAAAATAATGTTTACCCAACAAAATATAGGTTATATTGGCGAGAAAACCACATCCAAAGAAAATTTAAAGGAGATGGCAACACCGCAAGTCAATGTAAAATCTCATTCGACCTGGCGAGACGTGGCAAGTAGTTCAAGCGATAGTAGGTTAAATGATCCAAAATCACGTGTCAAAATTCAGACAACGACTGGGCAGGCTCCACCTATAGCAAAAGTAAATATAACCAAAAACAAAGGTAAAGAATATGAAAATGAAAGTGCTAATGCTAATATTGTTAATATACAGCAAGTTAGGACTGCAGTTCACGAAGCAGAAACTGCCCAGAAAATGTTTTCCTTTCAAAACCTTGTCTCTGAAGATGAAGAAACAGGATGGCAAAAGCAGAGAAGGCGCAGAAATAAAGCATTCGTTGTTGGGACAAACAACAATAACCCTAATATAACAAGTATTCCCAAGTCTGTATCCTTGCACGTAACAAGATTAACACCTGATACTAAATTAGAAGATTTTGAATTGATGGTAAAGCAACACTTTCCAGAAGCCAAATGTGAAAACCATCAATCAAAATACCCAGAGGCTTATGCATCCTTTAAGGTAACTATTAACCAGTCAAATTTCAGGAGAGCTTGGCAGAGAGATGTTTGGCCAAGTGGATCACTAGTTTCTAAATTTTTTGCCAGAAAAAGGATGCCAGCACCGATGAATGTAACAATGGATCCTTCAAACTAAACAATCAAGTAAACCCAGACAAACTAGAAAAACCAGATAGAAATGTAAAGGTTATTAGCACAAACAGTCCTGTAAGTAGCAAGCTGCAAACCTCTTTTAAATCCCTTAACCTAGATTTATATTATCAGAATGTTCGTGGTTTAAGAACTAAAGTACATGACTTTTATACTAGTGTGTTGTCTTGTGACCATGATATTATTTTAATTACTGAATCATGGTTAAATACTAGTATCCTGGATGGTGAGCTGTTTGACAATCGGTATAATGTAGCAAGAAGAGATAGAGATAACAATAAAACTCGTGGAGGTGGGTTGATTATTGCAGTTAAGAAAAATATAGTATTTGAACACATTAATTTTAACACTAACAGTGAAATTGAATGTTTAGTAGTAAAAATAAAATACCACAAATGTAATTTATTATTAATATGTGTGTATATTCCACCTTCTGTTTCTATGTTAGTTTTTAATAACTTTTTAGTAAATGTTGAAAATATTGTTTGTGATAATGTAGATGTCTTTATTGTTGGAGATTTTAATATACCTAATTATGTATTAGGCACATGTGAGAAAAGCTTGAGACTGAATCAGTTTTTAAGTATATGTGGTCTATGTCAAATAAATTCAGTAGTAAATTATATGGGTAGAAAGTTAGATTTAGTGCTATCCAATGTTCATATAGTTTGTGCTAGAAGTAGTGATCCATTTGTTCAGGAGGATAACTACCATCCTTCTCTTAACTTAAAAGTGCAGCTCAAAGGTCTCAACAGCGATAAACATAAAATTCACTCATCTTTTGAATATGATTACTCTAGGGGCGATTTTCTGCTGTTGTATAATCTAATTAGATCAATAAACTGGGGTGGATTAAAACATTCCAATGATGTAAATATTGCTATACAAACCTTCTATGATAAAATGTTTGAATGTATTGAACAAGCAGTACCTAAAAGACAAAAATCTAACAATAGTTATAGTAAATACAGTTTTCCTAAATATTTTTCTAAAGATTTAATTTGTAAAATCAAAAAGAAAAACAAGCTACATAGGCAAGTGCAGGGTGAACATGTTAATATCAAAATCCAGAATGAGTACAACTGTCTTAGGAAGTCCATTAAAATACAAACAAAATCTGAGTATATAAAATATCATGACACTGTAGAAACAAATGTTAACATGGACCCAACTAGTTTTTGGTCATTTGTGAAATCCAGAAGTAGTTCCAGGGGTTTACCATCAGAAATTAATTTAGACAACAATATTTACACTG
Organism: Diabrotica balteata; assembly: GCA_918026665.1. Classification (NCBI taxonomy): domain Eukaryota; kingdom Metazoa; phylum Arthropoda; class Insecta; order Coleoptera; family Chrysomelidae; genus Diabrotica; species Diabrotica balteata. Next base: position 79,004,057 of record OU898284.1, read on the forward strand.
GTTCTGATGAAGTTTCTAATGCTTTTGCAATATACTTTAAGTCAGTCTATAGCATCTCATCTGATATGAAGATACCTAAGTTTTATGGTATTCTAGAGTTTGATGAGATAACTGAAGAAGACATTAGAGCTAGTGTAAAAAAGTTAAAACCCAAGAAATGTACAGGTAAAGATAATCTACCTGCTTATATCTATAAGGGGTGTATTGACCAACTTGTTGAACCATTACAGGTAATATTTAATCTAGCTTTAAAAACTAAAACCTTTCCTAAAAAATTAAAAGATACCATTACAGTTCCTATTTTTAAATCTGGTAATATTAATGATGTAAAAAATTACAGACCAATTAGTATTTTAAATTCTTTGGCAAAAATATTTGAATCTATTTTATATAACAACTTATTACAACATTTTATCAAATCTTTTAATCAATATCAACATGGATTTCTACCAGATAGATCAACACTTACAAATTTGTGTATTTTCACGCAATCTACTGCAGATGCCATAAATACTAAGAGGCAAATGGATGTAATCTTCACTGATTGTGCAAAAGCATTTGATAGGGTTGATCATGGTTTATTACTAGAAAAACTGGGCACCTTTGGCCTTTCTATTAACGCATTAACATTTTTGAATTCGTACCTAGCAGATAGAAGTCAGCAAGTTAGAGTTGGTAATTCTTTCTCAGAGGAATATTCCGTAACTTCTGGAGTTCCTCAGGGCAGCAACCTGGGACCACTCTTATTTGCTTGCTTTATAAATGATCTTTCTAGTTGTCTCAAATTTTCCACTTGTTTAATGTTTGCAGATGACTTTAAGATGTTTAGAGTTGTAGAAGATCAATGTGATTGCCAACTATTACAACTAGATTTGAATACAGTATCTAATTGGTTTCAGATAAATAGAATGGATCTAAATATTGACAAGTGTTCAGTTATGACCTTCACACGTAACAGGAACTTTATTAAAATGGTTTATTGTATCAATAATAGAGAATTGCCCAGAAAATCTGTGTGTAAAGATCTTGGTGTGAATTTTCAGCAAAGCTTGCACTTTAATGATCACTATCACATTGTTACTAATAAGGCTTTTAGGATGTTAGGATTTATAATTAGAAACACAAAACATTTTAAGATGATAGATAGCATAATTAAACTATATAATTCCTTGGTAAGACCACATCTTGAGTATGCTTCTGTAGTTTGGGCACCCCGTGCAGAAGTAAATATAGATTTAATTGAAAAGGTACAAAAAAGGTTTTTAAGATATCTGTATGTTAGAAAATATAATTCGTATCCATACTTGGTGTCTTACCGGAGTATGCTTGAAACTTTTAAACTTGTAACATTGGAACAGAGACGAAAAATGCAAGCAATGCTATTTGTATATTATATTGTGAATAATTTAAAATATAAAGGCTTATTCTTGATTAACCATATAAAATTCTTGGTACCTAAGATTAACTTAAGGTTAAGTCATAGAGGGCTGTTTTTTTCTATTTGTGAGACAGACTGCTCGCCCATTAACAACATGATGAGGCAGTGCAATATGATACTAAAAAAAAATAGCGACATAGATATCTTCAACACCAACATCAAAGCAATTAAATCTAGCTTTTTATCCGCTTTAATCATTTTATCTTAGCTTGTAGGTATATCTAATGTCAAAATCCCTACTTGTAATTACATTTTATTTTGTAAAATGTGTTTGTTGTGGAATAAATAAATAAATAAATAAATAAATATGGGAAACCTTAAAACTAATTAATATCTAATAAATATAATAGTGATTTATATGAAATTAGATTTCTGTGAAAGTAGATTTCTATGAAATCTTAATGAAGCGACACTTCTTTACAAATAATACAGATGACTTATACGGGCTAGACCGCACGTAGTAGACTCTGTGCTAGGCCCATAAGTACAGTAAAACCTCGATGTAACGGACCTCTATTTAACGGACTTCGGATATAACGGATAAAAAATCCGGTCAAATGTAAAAAAATAAAAACCTACTATTAAAATAATTATACAAGCTTTACCTGTCACATATCACTATATTTTACAAAAAATTTCAATAAAATTTAGAGGACACATTTCTAATAGTAACGCCGGCTCCACACATGGGAGCCAACGTTGGCCCCAACAGCGTTCGTCCTATGTGTGTACCGAAAAAACTGTGCTGCCATCTAGTATTTTGCATTCGCTCTACGTGTCCGTACCAGGTAAGTTGTTTCTTTTCGATATCCTGAATTATCGTACCTTCTATTCCCATTCGTTGTTTTATATGGTCATTCCTCATTCTTTCTCTTCGTGAGACTCGCATAGATCTTCTTATCGCGTCCATTTCGACTGCCTCTACCTTCTTTTTTTGTCTGTCTGGAATTCTCCATGTTTCCGCTCCATACAATAGGCTGCTCTTAACCATTGTCTCGTATATATTAAATTTTCTCCTTTTTGTTATCTCCTTGCTCCACAAGATGCCATTCAGACATCCTATTATCTTTTTAGCTGTAACTATTCGTTTTTCTATCTCTTTCACATCTGTTCCGGTATTGTCGAATGTGATACCTAAATATTCATATTCTTGACATTGCAGAATTTCTTGACCGTTGTCCAACTCCAAATTTTCGCTCTGAGAGCCTACACATAGATATTTCGTTTTATTTACGTTAACTGTCAAGCCCCATTCCTCATACTCTTCTATCAGCTTTCTAATCATATATTGCATGTCGTCTTTGTCATTGGCCACTATGACCTGATCATCTGCAAACTGAAGAGTAAACAGGTATCTGTCATCTATCTCTATACCCATTCCGTGTATTTTCCTTTTCCAGTTCTTAAGTGCCGCTGCTACATATATTTTGAATAGTGTAGGAGAGATAGGACATCCCTGACGTAGTCCCTTATTCACTATGAAGGCATCTGTGAGTTTTTTACCTATCTTAATTCTTGATTGTGAATTTTCATACAGTTCTTTAAGTGCAGCTATATAGTTGTGATTGATGTTCGTTTGTTCTAATACCTTCCACAGTCTCGATACTGGGACTGTATCATATGCTTTTTGTAGGTCCACAAATGTAAGATGGGTTTCCAGATGTCTAGCAGATCTCTTCTCTATGACTTGTTTTAGACAAAATACGTTGTCGGTACACGATCTACCTGCTCTAAAGCCGCTTTGATCTTCTTCTTCTTTCTCTTTATAGTCTTCTTCAATTAGATCTCGCAGTATTCTACTGTATAGTCTGCTCAGTGTACTCGTGATTGATATGCCTCGATAGTTGTTACAGTCCAGTTTATTTCCTTTTTTATGGATGGATGATATATAAGCTGTTTTCCAGTCTTCTGGAACAGGATGTCCATTTAGGCATTTATTGATAATTATTGTTAGATTTCTAAAGAGTTTTTCCGTTCCCCATCTTAACATTTCGGAGAAAATCCCTTCTGGTCCGCTAGCTTTCCCTAACTTAAGGTTCAAAACTGTCTTTTTTACTGTTTCTTCGGATACCTCTACTTCTTCTCCATTTACTACAAAATGTTTTGGAGATTCTATCATGTATTTCTGTCTAGTTTCTTGTAGTAGACCTTTGTAGTGTTGTATCCACTGCTCCGGTTTGATTATCTGGATATTTGCTCTGTCCTTTGCTGGGTTTTTGACATTTGATATAAATTTCCATACCTCCGAGCATTTCCTTCCTCCGATATAATTGTTAACTTCTTCACATTTCTTATCCCACGTCTCGTTCTTAGCTAAATTAATGCCCGCTCTTAATTGTCTTTTTGTTTGTTTATAATCTTCCAGATCTTGTTCATTTTTTGTTGCCAACCATTTTAAATATTTTTGTTTCTTTTCCTGAACTAGTAACTCTATCTCCTCGTTCCACCAGTATTTTTTGTTGATCTCCTTTGCCTTTATTCCTACTGCTTCTCTGGTGGCATTTCTTAGACTTTCGATAACGTTCTCATAGATTTCATAAAAGGTGCATTCTTCCGCATTTGATAGTTTGCTGTCAAGGCGCCTCTGATAAAGAAGTACCGTGCTTTCATCGTTAAAACTTTGAAAATTATACTTTGTTGTACACATTTCGTCGGTGAGTACGGAATCGTTGTTATGTTCATCTTTGGCCTGATTTGTTCTTCTAAATTTTATTCTTACTTTGGCTCTTACTAAAAAATGATCTGATCCGCAAGTGAGACCTCTCAACACTCTTACGTCTTTCACCTCTATATTTGTTTCTTGTTTACTTATCACATAATCAATTATGGATTTTAGGTTGCGGGTATTCTGTATCCATGTGTAGCGGTGAATATCTTTGTGTTTAAAGAATCCATTGTTTATTCTGAGATTGTGGGTTTCGCACATATGTATCAGCCTTTGTCCAATATCGTTGGTTACTTCTTCCCCAAATGGGCCTACAACTGGGCTATTGTTCATCTGTCCCGTTCTTCCATTGAAGCCCCCATCATTATAATTACTCTATTTTTCCAATATTTCCTAGGATTTCGTCAAGTTTGTCAAAGAACTTCTGTTTAATGTCTATTCTCTCGTCGTCTGATGGAGCGTATGCCGTGATAATGGCGACGTTATGGCCGTGTAGTTTTAAGTTTACCGTTAAGATATTTTCATCTACAGCTTCCCAATTTGTAATTTTGCTTTTCCAGTTTTTCTTTATTAATATGGATACTCATCTAGCTGCTCTTCTTTCCTTTGGAACTCCAGTAAAAATTTGAATATATTTTTTTATAACTTCAATACCATGTCCTTTTTTCTTGGTCTCTGTTTGCGCTACTACATCGATGTTTAGTTTCTGGATTTCTGATGCAATGATATCCGTTTTCAGTCTATTACCCTGTACATTCCACGTAGCGAAACTCATATTCCATTCTCTTTGCCGTGTCCGTCGTCTATTTGATCCGTCAAATGTTTCGAGGCTTTTGTTAGGTTGTTTGGTAAGTTTAGATTTTTCCGAGTATTAGAGAACCAGTCTAGTACCTCAACCCCCATCCTGGAGGGCCACGACAGTTTTTGTTTCACTGTGAGTATTTTATTTCCTCACTACCCTCTAAATCTACTGGTCTGTAGACCCAGCAAGCTTCCCCTAATTTCCATAGTGACGCACCCGATGGAGGTAACTGTCAAATCCCCTCACGGATTTGTACTTTCAATGAGAAAATTTCAAGAGAAGAAATTGGGAATGCCGCCAGAAAAGGTGAAATGATTATTGCTTTTAGACAACGCTCCTGCTCACCCCTCCGAAAATATTCTACGTTCAGAAGAGGGCAACTTTAGCTGTATATTTTTGCCAAAAAATACAGCAATGCTTATTCAACCTATGGATCAGGTAATAATTTTGGCAACCAAACGTATATATCGCTGAAAGTTTTGCAGAGCAGCGTACCTTGCAAAACTTAAGGTCTTACAATTTAAAATCAACAATTTTTAATTTTTCTGCAGCATGGGAGGAGGTGAAAGAACAAACATTAAAAAATGGTTGGAAGAATTTGTTTGATGGCGAAGATGCAGACATAGATTTAGAAGGGTTGGAAGTTACTGATTTCTGTAGGACAATACATAATAATGCCGCAGAACATGTAGCTGAGGAAAATATTTTACAATGGCTAGAAGTAGAGGAAGGTGACCCTGGGTATAACATCATGACTGAAAGTGAAATACCAGATATAGTTATGAACCTAAAAAATGAGGACGGAAGTGAAGATAGCGAAGAAGACGACAAAACAACACTTTCAAAAATGAAGTTATCAGAGGTAAGATCGCATCTCGACGATCTAATAACATTTATTGATTATTCATCAGATAACGAAGTTCAACTGTATTCTAGGCATTTTCCTAATTTTAGAGAGTTAATCATAAAAAACAGCAAACATCGAGAAACTTGATTATTTTTTCAAAACAGGATTACCGACATCAAGCGCGTCAATATAACAGCAACGTCACTTCACGACGAATGTTCTAAGACAATTAAATAGAATTTTGTTTGTATTTTGTATTTTTTATATATATCTAAATACAGTGTACATATACTATTTTCAAAAAAAAGTTTTTGATTTATTTTAAACATATTTTTATATAACGGACTTTCGTCTTTAACGGACGCAGGCTGGGAGCCATTCTGTCTCCGGCTTCTATATAAAATGTAGCTTCTCCATTTCTTAAATTTTAAAGTGTTTGTTTGTCTTTGTTTAGTGTATTTGTTATGTCCCAATTTACATTTATAACATTCTATTACTGCTGGATAGGCCACAACTGACGAAATGCCCCTGAGGATGATCTTGTGATCGAAAGTACTTGGGCAAGATTTGATTAACTACTGTGTTCGATATTTGCCTTGTGTACCATCAAAGTTTAAATATTTAGTGTCATTTAATTTTATTCGCCATTTTCTGGTGCAGGTATGTGTTGTATTTACTGATAGTTACAACTTATCAGTCGCTTCTTCACTAGTGTCTTTTACCGCATGAATAATTGGTCTCTTCATTCTTTTTGTTGCCTTCCATAACGAATGATCCGTGTCAAAAAGAATCAATTGTTAAATTTTTTATATTTTGTATCTACCTTTTTAGTTTTTTTATAACATTATTTAAACTAGTTTTGTCTCATGGAGCAGTGTATTGCAACCATTTTTTTCTTAATTTTCTTTTTTTTTACTATGAGTTCTCTGATTTTTTTTGGATAGTTCCCTATTGTTCTAGAAGTTCCTGTGGGAGTATTTTCTCAAGCTACCTATTATAAATCTTCCAATTCGTCGTCAAGTTGTCTCGTGTTTCTTAATGGCACAGCAATATTAATTTTGTGATAATATATTGAACTTATATTTACGGTATCTGTTTTTATCTTCACACATACTGTTGTAGCTTGTATGTGCTCAGTTGCATATTTTATTTTCTCATGATGAAAGATGTTACCTTTATATAAATATAAACGAAACACAGATCAATTTTCTCAATGACTAGTACTGTTTGCAACTTGATCTAATATTGAAACAGCCCATTTGCGTTTCACGCCACTATTCGAAGGTCCTTAGCCATTTCTGATTTTTGACATAGGTTTTAAGCGTTCTGCTCTAGTCGGGTCACTCTGATATCGATTAGTGTAACTGTGTCATCAATCTTGGTAATCTACTAATGAAAATGAAGTTTGTTTTGTCAATATTTATGTTTAGGACAAATTCTTTTCCCATTATGTCAACATTATTAAAAAGTTCTTGCAAATTCTCCAACTTATCTGCAAGTATGGCAGTGTCATTAGCATAGTGTTTGTTGGTTATGTTTGTTCTATTTATTTTTATTTTTCCTGTTTAATTTTGTATCTCTATCTGAAATATTTTCTGTATATAAAGATTGAAAAGTAGACGAAATAAATACAGCCCTGGAGTACTCCTCTTGTTATGTGCATTTCTTGGGTTGACAGTGAGTTATTGATCCTCAGCTTCTCATTTGGAGATCTTTTGTATCTAGTCCAACTTTCTTAAATGTTTTTTGTCTGTTATGAAGGGGGTGGTCCCAATATTCGAAATATACCTCGGTCCTAGAAAGTAGACAGAATCGCCTTCCAGTCTCGATTATGTAGGATTACTCCAACGTGACCACGATGATATTTAAGACCGCGCGCAGGGGTTTTTCGAACACCATTGCTGTCAATTCCAGAGACATACCTGCTAAAAAACACCCTTCTCAGCGATGAATTATTGGCCGGATCGCCCTGACACGACATTTACCTGATCTCTCATTCACGCACAGTTCTCAAGCATTTTAGAACTTTCTCACTACAACTGAATTCTTCTCTTTCTCTCTCTGTTAATCCCTGCTCATGTTCAATCTCGCTTCTTCTCATGTGTATCAATTGTTTCGCCTAACGTTTTCGCCAAAGAGAATTAATTTGGCTTCTTCAGGGCTGAAAGAGAATAAATTATAATTAGCTACCATATATTATCTAATAAAAAACATTTATCTTACCGTAAATTTTAGAAATGTCGAGTTATGATGTTAAAAAACTTTAGCTAGTAACAACATAGTGGTGTTTTTTTGTT